>CATIWQ010046587.1:0-35886 GCA_949673415.1 Euphorbia schlechtendalii
GAATATGCACCATTAAAAGGAAACGGTTTTCTGTAGATGTAATATATTGTGATCAGTTAAGAAATAAGCAACTTATCCCGGACCCGAATCTCTGTGTCTTGGTGGGCCGTCCCCCGGACGTTAAGCCTCACAGGACTCTAATTCCTGGAAAGAGATAATCCAGGTGGCGACTCCACACTGAGAGACGGCGGATTCGGGTTCGAACCGATCTTAAACGTTTTCGCCTTTTTTCTCTTTTTAACCTTTTTCCCGGGTCCCAGACCCGGTGCTTTCCTTCATCTGTTTTCAAAACACCCCGGTGGACCGCGCCTATGATTTCCCGCGCGCTCTCGGCCCACCCCTCCGTGTCGCCCGCTCACACTAGGGCACAAGGCCAAGATTGGTCATCTCAGATCATTTGGTAGTAGGTGCTTTATCCTAAATACAAGGAGCAGCAAGGTAAGCTTGATCCAAAGGTTGATGAAGGAATCTTTCTGGGTTACTCTACCAACAACAATGTATATAGAATATATATCAAGAGAATTGGCTTATTAGATATGCCTGTAGTTTTTGATGAAACTAATAATGTAGATAGATGTCCGTCTAATGAAGATGAAGGAGTAACTCACTTAGAAAATCAACTCGCATGCCACTCTTTGTGCTTGCCAACCCAGCACAAGAGCTAAAAACTAAGGAAGTTAAAATTCATGAAGATCTCTCAATCAACTTCAATGAAGAAGAAGATCAACCTCAGCCTCAATAACCTAGTGCAAAGACTCCTAGTGTAGATTTGAGTCTTCTAAGAGAGATTATACCTCATCGCAATCATCCAATCGAAAGTATTATAGATGATGTTCATAATCCAATAATGACACGAGGTCAGTTTAGTTGGATGATGAGCCATCCAGCTTTCATCTCATTGATTAAACCCAAGAAGTTTGAAGATGTAGAAGGAGATGACTACTGGATGATCGAGATGCAAGAGTAATTAAATTAGTTTAAGCACAATGATGTTTGGGATCTGGTTCCTAAGCCCAAAGGAAAATCAATCATCGACACTAAATGGGTTTTAAAGAAGAAGCTTAATGAAGATAGCGTTGTTGTTAGAATCAAGGCCAGGCTTGTTGCTCAAGGCTACAACCAGCAAGAAAGAATCAATTATGATGAGACCTATGCACTTGTAGCTCGTCTTGAAGCAATAAGGATCCTTTGTACTTTTGCATCCCTTATGAATTTCAAACTTTTTCAAATGGATATCAAGAGTGCTTTCCTAAATGGCTTGATTCAAGAGGAAGTGTATGTCCGCCAGCCTCTAGGCTTTGAAGATACGAAGAATCCTGAGCATGTCTTCAAATTGAAGAAAGTTCTCTATGGATTGAAGTGGGCACCTCGTACTTGGTATGAAAGACTAACCAACTTCTTACTCTGCAAAGGTTATGAAAGAGGAAAAGCTGATACAACTCTATTTATCAAGAGAAGAAAGGAAGATGTGTTGTTAGTCCAAATTTATGTAAACGATATCATATTTGGAGCAACTGATGAGAAGCTTTGCAAGGAGTCAACAAGTAGATGAAGAGTAGGTTTGAAATGTCAACGATGGGAGAGCTTAACTTTTTCTTCAGATTGTAGATCAAGCAAAAGATGGAGTCTTCATTATTCAAGCAAAGTATGCCAAAGAGGTCTTGAAGCCAATGTCCACTCCCATGGCCACTAACATAGTCTTGAGTAAGGATTAAGCAGGTAGGCTTGTAAATAGTAAGTTCTACAAAGGTATTATTAGTTTTCTCCTTTAATTAAAAGCTAGTAGGCCTGATATTCAATACTCTTTATGCTATTATGTGTGCTATAAAGCTGACCCCAGAGAATCTCACTTAGCGACTGTTAAGAGAATTCTCCAGTAATTGCAAGGTTTAATTGATGCAGGATTTTGGTATCCCAATAGCTTGAATTTCACTCCTAGAGTATACATAGATGTAGACTATGGAAGAGACAAGCTCGATAGGAAAAGAACCACTAAAGGATGCCTTGTCTCATGGTACAACAAAAGCAAACTTTTGTTGCTCTGAAAATTGCAGAAGCTGAGTACATGGTAGTCGGAAGTTGCATAGCGCAACTGCTATGGATTTAGCAACAATTGGAGGATTATGGTATAAAGTCAAAAGGCCTCGAAGTTATGTGTGATAACAAAAGCGTAATTGAACTATCTAAGAATTTAGTTCAATGTGGCAGGATGAAGCATGTTAACATTAAAGATCACTTCATAAGGGATCATGTGTTAAGGGGAGATGTCAAATTGGAGTATGTTCTTTCAGAGGAGCAGCGAGCTGACATATTCACCAAAACCATTAGCAAATGAGCAATTCAACACGCTCAAAGAGCTGATTGGAATGGCGAACCCCATGTAAAGGAATTCTAGAATTTTGGCTAAGTGTTGAAAATATAGCCTTAACTCAACGGAATGAGGTAACATATATTTAACCCCGTTTACTTTTTAATGTAACTCTGTTAGTTTGGTTTTCCAGAGAAAAATCTCAAAAGTTACTTTATTGAAAGGTCCTTTTGAGTTGGAAGCGTTTGAAACTAAAATGATGTCATTTAACTAAGTCGGTTAAATCCTTGTTCAATCTCATAGTTTAAACTCTATCTTGGCTTGCTAGAGCACCACGTGTTATATTGTAGAAAGAGAGGCTATATGAGGAAGAGCTTACTGGAGAGAGAAAGCTACTTGCGAATTTGAACTCTCAAAGTAATTTCTCTCAAGAACCCTAATTTCCTTCTCTCAAATTTTATTCTACATAGGCATCTTCTCAGCAAAACCTAAGAAATCTACTATGATACTTTAAGGAAACTCCAAGAGGAATATGTTCGTCAATATAGACGGCTGTATTGAGAAGATTATCTTACCCCATGGAACATCATTTACCAAGGTTAACTAAGGAGCAGATAAAGACTTTAGACCCATTTTTGAAGTGGATTATGATGGCTTTTTGAAGAACAAGACCATGCATAAGGTAATCAGGCAGTAGAATTTGTAATAATTCTTTCTCCTTGATGGGCTAACAATCAAGGAGCTGATCTAGAAGTTGTACTCCAACCTCTACACCATTCAAGGGTTCACTAACATCCTAATTTTAGAAATTAATAACATTTCATATCTTATTTTTGCAAAGCTGGTGGCCAGAATTCTTCACATGTCTCTAAAAGGCACTATGGTGAGGAAGAGTGGAGATGAGGAGCCTGTGGTGATTTAGGAGGATTGGGAATTGCCAATTGACTATAGCACAGGGGAGATAGCAATTTCAAGAATGGCTTGGAAGGTACGAGCTTGCCATGAGCTGGTGGCTAAATTAATGCTACCCAAGACTTGAGTTGCAACTATTTCGAGAGATGTGTGGTATACCATATGGTCTGTGATGATTCTCCATCATCTCACCAAAGTAACTACTCTTTATCACTATGGTTATCTCATCACAACAATTACAAAAGTTATGAGAATGGACATTTCAAAGTTCTTGAAAGGAAGTGGAGAGATCACCGTTCCATTGAAGAAGAAATTGGACTTTTAGCATTTCAAGAAGTTGAAGTTCAACCAAGTCCACACCCAGTATACCAAGGCTCAAGATGTCAAGTTGAAGAAAGCCAAGGTGGTACTAACATTATTTCTAGAGCATCCTTAAGGAAGATGAGGATGAGTTTGTAGTGGACTATGAGGTTTCATGTGAAAGGATTATTGAAGAGGTGCCCCTTCAGCCTAGCTTGTGCAAACCTCTACCACCTCTACTCCAAACAGTCCTAAAGCAAAGGCGAAGGCTCAAAGAACTAGACCTAGTCCAGCAAAACTAAGGGCAGGAGCTATGCCTGCCCCATCCCAAGTTCAAGCCAAGAAGAAGCTGAACTTAAAGACAAGGACTTAGAGGGAAGTTGAGACTAAGTCAAAGAAGGTTGTAGAAGCAGAATCATTCCTTGATCCTCCTCCTCTAGAAGTGTTGGAGAGAATCCAATGCATATCTACCAGGGAAGTGAGAGAGGAGTTGCGAGAAAAGAAGAGTAAGTTTGAAGAGGCATGGGAAGTTGCAGCTCAAGAATGCTCAAAGAAGGCCAAAGAGGACACTAAAACTATAAATTCTGGTGCATCTAAGTAAGTGGAGAGAGTGATCACCAAGGCTAAGGGAGTACAAAGAAAGAGATCTGCCATAATTTTCCCTAGAAGGCCTGTTCAAATTATGAGCAGCAAGGATGATGATGAGATAGAGGTCATCCACGGGGAAGAATCTACTCTTCTTAGGGAAAACATCCAAGCCCCTAATCTCACTCAGCAAACTGAGTTACTTCCTACTTAAACTAAGAAACCTAAGGCTGACCCATCATTGGGTCAATAAAGCCAACCAACAGATTTCGAAAATTCCTTCCCCAAATTCTTTTATAAATCCTGAACCTATTTCCTCTATAAATCCTAAAATTCCATGTTCTCCTCCTGTTAATACCTCTTTTGTAAATTCTCCTTTGAATTCCTCCATTCATACTTCTTCTCCAATCATTTCTCAAGAAAAGACCAAGCTTTCTTCACCACTTCCATGAACTCAAACATCACTCATTCCTTTTCTTGTACACTCTAAACCAACTCCTATTCCTTTAATTCCATCCATAAAAACCTCTTCTTCTGAACCAAACCTTTTTTCACAACTATCCACATGCCCTCTAATCCCTTAGATTTGAGAAGTTCCTCATGATGAGAACTACGCTCAGTAAGGAAAAGCAAGTGATGAAGTTGCCAAGATAAATTTTATAGCCAAGGAAGCAACTCCATCCAGAAGCAAGCTAATCTAAGAGGACTTGGCTAATTCAGCCATCTTAGCTTAGATTAGGGAGCTTGCAAGGAAGAGATTCCAAGCTTTCAAAACTGATGCTGAGTTAGATGGCATTGTAAGCCAAGTGCTTCTATCGTAAGAATTGATAGACTTGTCCACAAGGAAGAAGGAAAATTTTTTTGAATTTGATGAGCATTCCAGTATCCCTTCAAAGTCAATCTATTTTGAAGAATTTGAGAAAATCCAAGGGAGCTTATACATAATGAGGAACCATATAGCAAAGGAGAGCGCTAAAAGCCTTGTGGACAAGATGGTTCTAATCCTAACTAGACTAACTAACTATGCAGCTAAGCTCAATGTAGTTGTATCTTCTATTCCAACCTCTAATGTCATTGCAAATGCAGTGGTAGGTAAGGTGAAGAGTAGTATAGATGGTGCCTCAAAACATCTGAGTAGTTAAAATGCCACGCTGGCAACTCAAACTTTGGAGTTTCATAAGTTTAGTGAAGAGCATGCCAAAATAAAGACCAGAACAGATAAGAAAATAAATAATTTGTCAAAGCAGCTAGATGTAAATAAAGATCTCTGGTATAAAATGTCCAATATAAAGGAGAAGTTGTCTAAGCTGATGATAGCTTACTACAATAAAGTTGATGGAATTGTAAGGATGATGGATGAGGCTATTAAGAAGATGGAGAAGCTTGTGCTGAACATGGATGCGCTAAGTTATAAACTGGACTCAGCTTATGCTCTTTTCAAGTCCAACACTAATGATTTTGTGAAGGCAACTCAAAAAGCTTTGATCGATGCCATGGGTAAGCTGTTTCGTGAGCCCACTAAGTTTGTTAACCGTAGTAATGAAGCTTAATAACTTGAAGGATTACATCAACAAACTTCCAGAGCATGTACTGCACCTGGTGACTACTGGAACATATGATGCGAATGACATAGATTACACAACAAGGACTGTATATCTAATGTGTAAAAAATTATTGTAATGGAAGCAAAACCAAAGATTGCTTTGTCTGCAACATATTTTAGAAGTCTTCTGCAGTGATTTCAACACTTTGCTTGCTAAGGATTTGACCCGATTGCTCAATTGTTGCTACAAGAGCGGAATGAGTAAGAGGTTCTCTCACTGAAAGGGAAAGAGCAGCTAGAGTAGGAAATCTCACCAGTCTGCATTGGAAAGTAAGAGGATTTTCAAACTACAATTGAATCCTTTAATACCCATCTTAACCAAATTATGATGAAACAAATATCAAAGGGGGAGAAAGTAGTTGAAGATGCCACAAAAGCTACCCAACATTAAAGAGAAAATATTCAACCTAGGCCGCAATGTCCATCAGAGCAACAACATCAACAGCATTCCAAAGGTGGAGGCTCATCTCCTCAGCATCAATCATTTCAGTGAACCCGTAGATAAATCATAGTATAGATATAATGTAATAGTATTGATTTGTAAAAATTTAGTTTAGGGCACTTCCTGTGCACTGACTAAATTTATATTAATGACAATTACAAGTTTCTATCAAAGTTAAGAGCTTCTTAACTTGTTATATATATATGTGTGTGTGTGTGTGTGTGTGTGTGTGTGTGTGTGTGTGTTTGTGTTATTTTTGCATATAAGTTGTTGTAGGAATTAACCAAGACCAACTTAAAAGGAGAAGCGAACTAAGAGAAAATCCCAAGATAAAGAAAAGTTCTCCATGTATAGGGGAGCTGATTTTGACTAAAAGAAATCCAATCAGAATGGGGGAGTCTATATTGACCAAGGAGTTCACTTAGCTTGGGGGAGTCTTACATCACTTATCAAGTATTACTCTATCTATAGACTATTTATACAATTAATTTCTTATATTCTTAGTTTGTTACTTATTCCATAATGGGGGAGACTATTGAACCCAAGTTAATAGTACTTAAACATTTTGGAAATAACAAACTGATTAGGATAGTGAAATTAATTAGGTACTAAGTAACTCTTAATTACTTGAGGTTGTTTAAGGGAAAATTACTCATTTTTACTAACTTTTAATTAAGTTGTGGCTTAAAGTAAGAAAAGTTGAGTAGGATAAGTATTAGATAGTTTATGAGATATAACTCAGTTGTGTTGAGTAGCTTTTAATTTAATAAAAGCTAAGTTCTTTAAAACACTTATAATATTATGTCACTTCTGCATTTAACGTTTGTCTATGAAGATAAATTATTCTATTTGATGCTTTTCAGGTAAAAAGCGCTAAACTTAAAATGGATATTCCTATGGTCTTCACAACTAAAAGTATCTTTTGACATGCACCATTCTCAATGTCTCCGTATAACTTTGCAACGTCAGCAATTCAACTAATTTTAAGCTTCAATGTTGCATCTCATGCTTTCCTCCCTCAAACGGAATTGCTTGAAGAAACAAAATATTTGGTGCATAAAAAATTAACCGATCAATTTCACGATTCAATGTTTGAAATAACTGTCTCTAAACTTCCCAAAATCTATTTCAAACGAATATGTTTAAAAGCTATGAAGAGAAGAGATTTTGAAGAACAAGTTAAGACGAGAAGTTTGCAACGACAACTTCCAACTTCTAGAACTATAAATAGAAGACTGAAGCAGAAGTTCAAACTTGGTAAATCACCTTAAATTTCTTAAGAGTTGAAAATACTATTCAAACAATAACAACATTCAGAAATTCCAAATTCAAGCATTCTAAAGAAAATGCTCAATTTCCAATCTATTTGTTCGAGAGAATCAGGTTAGCTTAGAGTCTAGCTAAGCTTTATTCATTGTAAAAATATTTAAAGATTTTATAAATTGAAATCGTTAGTTAGTAAACTTTCATTCTAAAATCTATGAGTCAGTTTAGGAAGGTACCTAAACTGAGTATTGAGAGGTAGCAAGAAAGGAGGGTACTTTTTTGTAAGTGTCGACCCACTGTAAAAGCTTCTCCCCTTATTGAAGGAAAGAAATCACTAGTGGATTAAAGCTCAGAAAGGAATCCAGGGACTAGAGATAGGGTAGGGTTTGAACTAGGATAAATCTGATGTGTTCTCTTTCCTTAATCTCTTATTTGCCTTAATAAGTGCTTTGCTTAATACATCATCTCTCCATTTCATTATAACTTTTTGAAAACCAATCCAAGCAGAGTAGTTTACTTAATACAATATTGAAGGTAAACTAAGTCAGCGAAGTTTAGTAGTTTACAGTTTTTAGACCAAAGTGCACTTAGTATATTCCACTTAGCACGCATTTAAAAACAACTTGGAATCAATTTTTAAAAAACTATAAAATGCCAAGTATATTGTATCCACCCCCTCTACTTTATTATTAAAGCTAAAGATGACCAACAAACTGCTTTAAGACCAAGTCTCCCACTTTCAAAGGCTACTTTTGATGCTTGACTTTGTTGTTATAAACTCTTGATATATGCTATTGGTAATCTAGATATAATCTAGAGATTTCAAGTGATGCTCATGAAACATGTTAAACTGCTTGAATCTAGCTCATACCTAGTCTGAATCTTTTAACTTGTCTTCTAAAGCCACTCTTAAGGATCCGACTTTGGTTTTTACTAGGAGAACAACTTCCATCCCATAGACTAAGGAGAAAGGATTTTTTGTTTTGTGGAGTGTGCACGCTGGTACCATACCACCAAAGCATGAACATAAGCTTGTTTGCATAATTTTGGTAGGTATTCACCATTTTAGATAAAGATCTTCTTAATTGACTTGTATTCTACTTTTAATGCCCCATTAGCGTGAGGTCTATAAGATGAAGATTGGTGATGCTCAATGCTATACTCTTAATCAAATCTACTATTACCCCTTGTAATTGGACTTTATTGTTAGACATTATATGGTGCGGCACCCCATAGCATGCAAAGATATGCCTCTCTATGCACTTGGCCATTTTGTTGGCAGTTGTATTGGTGAAAGATTTGGCCTCTACCAATTTCAAGAAGTAATCTACCACAATGATGATGTATCGATGTCCATTAGTTAATGGAGGATGCATATTACCAGTAATAGCTATTCACCACACCGAGAATGGCTAAGGAGTAGAAAGATTGTGAAAATCAGATGGAGGTAAGTGATTGACATCTCTACAAATTTGACATTCATGACACTTCTTCATCTCGAAAATACAATAAACTATCATTGTAGTGCAAAATTAACCTCATTGATGAATCTTATTTACCAAGGCTAAACCATTCATGTGAGAGCCGCAATCTCCCTCATGGATATGTAATATTACCATAGTAGCTTCTTTCTTTGAAAGGAATCGAAGCAGTAAACCATCACTAGTGTACTTGAATAGGTTATCACCGACTATCCTGTACTGAGCAGCCAATCAACATAGAGATAGCCTATGTAAGTTTTTTACCGCTAAAGGGAATTCACCATCTTAGATTAAGTGAAAAATATCCCAATACCAACATTTCTCATCCGTATTAATAGCAATTAAATCATGCAATAATAGAAGGGTTAGTTAGTAGATTGAAGGATAACAGGCCTAACAGGTTGAGATTGGTGACCTTCCCACATGGAGGCTAGGGTATCCAAGGAATCAATCATCTGATTCTCAGCTCGAGGTACATACTGAAACCCACAATTCTTAAATTTTATGGCTAAATCTCACAATAAGTCTAGGTATGGCCAAAGAGACTCCTCCTTGATATCCCAATCTTCGATGACTTATTGGACGACTACCACAGAATGTCCGGTGATAGTGACTTATGATGCGATTGCATTTCTCAAAGCTTGCATATCGAAAAGACATGCATCATATTATGCTCTATTATTGGTGATTAGAAATTTAAGTTGCTTAGATAGTGAGATGACCTCATTCTATGGTGTTACCAAGATAAATCCTAGACCTACCCCTCAAAGATTCATAGCCTAGAAAACAACATTGTCCATTCATCATTGACTATATCACTTAGTGCAACCTGATCATCTGAGAAGTTTAAGTTCTTGACATAGTCCGAATCTAGGGCCTGATTAACTAGAATCTTAACAACTGCTCGACATTTGATTACCTTCTTACTAACATACTCAATATTAAACTCAGAGAGAGGAAAGAGCCAATAGGAAAGTTGCCCAACCAAAGTGAGAGACTAGCACAAACACTTCATCAGACTAATCTTGGGTACAGACTGGATTTCATAAGACCGAAAGTAGTGCCTGAGCTTCTTAGTGAGCTAAACCATGATGGCACATACCTTTATAAACATCATTATATCAGCTTTCATACTCGAAAAGCTTCGTACTCAAGTGATACATTGCATGCTCGTGCTTATCATCCCATTCTGAAACAAGAATTTCCCCTACTAAAAATTCTTCAATAGCTAGATCAGGATGAGGGGCTTGCCAAGAGTCAGTGGCTTAAGGACTGGTGGATTGATCAAATAATTCTTGATCTTATCAAAGGTCAGTTAGCATTGATCATTCTAAACTATCGACTGTTGATTCTTTAACAACTTGAATATTGGCTCATAAATGGTAGTCAATTGAGCTATGAAATGACCAACGTGATTAAGCGACACTAAGAACGATCTCACTTCCTTTTCCATCCTAGGAGATGGCATGTCGTGGATAGCCTTTATCTTATCCGGATCCATCTCTATCCCCCTTTGGTTCACTATGTGCCCTAGGAGTTTACTAGAAGTTAAACCAAAGATGCATTTCTTCGAGTTAGGGTGCAGGTTGTACTTCTCTATCCTTGTGAGGAAATAGTCTAGCAATTCAAGATACTCTTCTAGAGTTGAAGATTTGACAAGCACATCGTCGACATAGAATTCAACCTCCTTGTGGTACATATCATGAAGTAAAACCATTACAGTCTGCTAGTAAGTTGCGCCAATGTTTTTCAAACCTATTGTAATGACTTTGTAGTAGTACACCCCCCATTTGGTTTTGAAAGCCATTTTGGCCTTGTCGACAATATCCATACGAATCTGGTTATGGCCCAAGAAATAGTCCATGAAAGAATACATTGTAGCCCTGGTTGACTGTCCACTAAAACATCAATATGAGGCAACGAGAAATCATCCTTTGGTGATTCCTTGTTGAGATCTTCGAAGTCCAAACAACCCTTACATTTCCATCCTTTTTAGCTACAAAGACCATATATGTTAGCCACATGGGATATTCGAAAACCTCGAGGAACTTGGCTTCGAACTGCTTTTTCACTTGCCTTAACCTTATTTGCCCATTCCAGACTCAATCAATGCAATTTTTACTTCACTGGTCTGAACTTCAGGTCAGTCAGAATTTTATGCTCTGCAATTTCTCTGTTTACTCCTGATATGTCTTCATACAACAAGGAAAAAACCTCATGTGACGTCTAAGCACATTTTCAATCTCTCTTTTTTCATGAATGTTTAAATCATTGGATATAGTTACTATTTTAGGTTATTCATTTGTCCCCAAGTTAATTTCATGTGTCTATGCTAAAAACTTTATGTTTAGACTCATATGAATGCATGGCGCCGTTAGGTGAAACATCAAACAAGTAAGAAAAGTCTAGATATTTTCATTACAATAAAGGTCTTACATATAGAGTTCACCATAATAAAAAATTACATCATTATAATTTCTTCTTCCTCCATAGATAGAGGAACTTCCTTAGTGATGTTAGCTGTATTTGTGAAAAGAGTGGCAGAGGCATGGATGACCAAAGTAGGAGTGGGGTTGAGCGGACGACACGGATGCGATGGGCCAAGAGACATTGATGATAGGCATGGTCTACCAGAGTGTTTTTGTGAAAATAAAACTTCGATTTAGGGACCCGAAAGGTGTAAAGAGAAAATGAAATCAATTTCGATCGGTAAAAACCCAAAATCACTATCTCATAGTGTAGAGTCTCCACCTAGATAAGCTCTTTCAGGAATTAAAGTGAGGCTTAATGTTCAGGGGACGGCCCACTAAGACATAGAGATTCGGGTTCAAGATAAGTTGCTTACTTCTTGTTGAATCACATTAAATTACATCTACAAAAAACTGCATTTCTTAATTATGCATATTCTTACTTATGTCATTTTTGTGTTTATTAAGTATGATTTAAAGAGCATGCAGAAAGTAGTAAATCCATACATAAAGTAGTAAATAAATGAGGGAAAAAATTACAAATTACAAAACATCAGGGGATGCAACCACCCGCCTAATATATTAATTACATTTCCTTCAAAAATAATTGCAATACCCGAAGGAAAATAAAATCCTAGGCATACATCTAACCTAATCTGCATGCATCTACAAAAGTTAGCATATGGTATAACACAACATGAATTTACACATATGCTCGATTTGATTTTGGCGAGGCCCGTATAACCAAATTAAAAAATCAACAGCTAAAATTCTTATTTTGGAAGAAAACAATTCATTTTATTTACAAATATGTTGCTCTTTTTTATTTAATGAAAATGATCACATGGCAAAAGGCGAGGGCTGCTATCCAGGAATAGTTTTAATTCCCTTTGTAGGAGCATTCTAACATGAATATTGGAGAATCTCCACAATCAAATAATTAAAAAAATAAAGAATAAAAGGAAACCGAAACAATAAAAAGAAATAAAATAATAATTGAATAAATAAATAAATTAAAAGAATTAATAAAAGAGAATTTAAATAATAACAAGAATAAAATAAATCCTAGGTCGATGATGAAAACCGAGTCCGTCTCAGAATTTAGGAGAAAAGAAAATAAATAATATAGCATAAGACACATGAAAAAGCATTCTAGGAACTCAGAGGCTTACCCTTTTGTTGCAAACCCACGTCTACAAATCCGTTTGATTTTCGGCAGTGCTCCTCGTTCTTTTTTGTTTGATTTTTGTGTGAAAAAGAAAGGTTTATTTTTTTGAAAACCAAAGAAAGGTTTATTTATCCTAAAAATAATCAAACTCGAACTTTAAATTTGTTTTAGGTCTAGAATATCTGACGATTTTTGAGAAAAATGTAAAAGAAATAGATTTAAAAATATTAAGATTTTAGAAGAAGAATAAAAATTTATGTTAAAAAGTTGAATTATTTCATTAAGAAAAAAAATTTTTTTTAGTAAAAATTTCCGTCGCTTCGTCAAGAAAAGTATTTTTTGGTAAAATTTTCCTCCCCTTCTACTAAAAATTCCCCTATTATTTTGGCCGAGCCAGCTTCCAGTTGGCTTCGGTCCCCTAAACTGTTTTGTTATTATTTTTTATCATTTTTTATAAATTAATTAATTTATTTATTTATTTTGAAACCTAACTTTTCCAAGTCCTTAAAATACTTTAAAATATTTATTTCAAGACTTACAAATATTTTTATGCTTTGAATATTTATTTATCCCCATAAGATAATTTGGTGACGAGGAGAGCTACCATTTGAAGATCATCGGACAGTAAAAAATTATGTGATTCAGGGATTAAATCTTGAAAAGCCATCATCATTGAACGTGCGAGCTGGTACAAAGTCCCCTGCTCGCTATAGCCCCTCATGTAATCACTACTAGTTCTGTAGCTTGTATGATCACACAAAATGGAGCGAATGGATCGAGAAAATACCTGACCAGTGCGGTTCGTGAATTTTTTATCCTTGGTCGATGATGACATGAGCCTTCCTTTCTAGCACCGTGCCACACGGGGTTATCCATTTCTTTCTTCGGAATACCTTGGTGCTTGATGCCCCTTTGCGGTTCGACTGTTTCTTTCTGCGACATCCCTTTAATAGTCGACAACCATTCTTTTCTTCGATTGTGGTCATTGTGTGTCCCTTGTGAGTTGACCTTCGGTGGGCTTTTATCATTGGAACTACTAGAGCAGGGTGCCTGAATCCATTTTAAAGGTGACCCCATTGGGATAACCGTTACTTTCTTCAGTTATGTTTCCTTGGTAGGATGTTGACTTGCTTCCTGTAACAAATTAGAGAAAAGTATAATGTTAATACATTTTATGATGCATGTTTTAATTATTTGATTAAGTTTTTACGAAGAAAAAACTTTTTCCCCTTCAATCAAAAAATTAAAACATGATGAAGAAATGAGTTTGATGAAATTCAGGGATGTCCCAAAGACCGCTCTGTTGTTTTAGGAGGCTTTTGTGATTGTGATATTACAATGTTACTTGAACAGATTTTAGGTTGAGTGAGCCATTATCCTTCATGATATTTGCAGGTTCCTCAAGTGGAGGTGAAATTTCTTATTTACCAAGATGGTATTGCCTCGGTTTGGCATCTTCTTTACCTGTAAATGACATGATGCATATGTAATGTATGCATGATTTTATGCATGGAAAATATTTATCATAAGATGTATGTTTATCTATTGCAAGTGTTGTGGGCTTTACTCATTGAAGAGCCTTCTCTTGTACTAGTGCATGGGTGCCCCTAGAATTTGTCTTATTGGGGATTCCATGGTCATTTTACTATCGATGACTCCTTCAAAATGATGACCATGTGTTCGATGATTCAAGGTCGAGCTCAAGGCCTGGATCTAGTTTGAAGAGGATTTGGATGCTGAACTTAAACCATGCAAGCGATGCTCACTTTGAAGTTCATAATAAGAGCTTGGAAGTCCTTTCTCTTGAAGTATTGCAAGGGAATATTCATCCTAAATTATGGAGGGTATTGATGATGCCCTATGCCATTCCGAGGATGATATGATGAATATGATATTTCTTTGGTTCTAAATTCTGCATAGACCACCCTTACGGGTTTTCAATCTATCAAACATTGTCTTAATTTTTGCCTAGGCCACCCTTTCAGGTTTTCAATCCAGCAGACTTATCTTTTCTTTTCTTTTTCTTTTATTATTTTTTTGTATTTTTATTGAACCATGATGTAATGAGATGTTTACTTGTGATATTCTACCTTTGGCACGTAAGTAATCAAGATAAACACGTGCATAGAGATTCAACAAAAATGACAATACATTGATGAACTTAACAGGGGTATAAATGTTTTAATTGATTTGACTCCTACCATCGATTAGCCCTTTCAGGTTTTATAACCAATGTGTTTGCTTTTCTCAGGATGTCCTAAGTTTTTCCTAAGCCGCTCTTCCTAGGTTTTCAACTCAGCAGACTTTCCTTTCCTATTTTGAAAAGAGGTACTAATTTTTGCTCAACTAATAATGTGCTAATTGACAGGCTAATTACAAATTTATTTTTTGTTGGTATTGCTTTTTACCTGATTTATTTCTTTCACCTATGCGTGTGTGAGCACGGGATTTTAACCCCACTTGTGAGTTTGATGATGAAGCTATAATTTATTTTCTTTCCTAGTCTTTCACTTTGACAGAGTCTCGAATGTCTTTAGAAGAAGCTCTTCTTGTTTCTTACAAACTTTAGAAAAATCTCATGTACACCAAGCTAGGCCCGAACTGTGCCCAATCCAAGCCCAATACCCACACTGACATTGCAATACCGGTGTTGGCATTGGGAACGTCAGTGTCTATGTTACCACATAGTCAGCGATGTTGCTGAGCCAGCAGTGTAAGGCTTGGATGGGGCCCAACCAAGGCCCAAAAAACCTATGCCCACACCAACTTTGGTAATGTTAGTGTTTATGTTACAACACTGACATCGACATCCCTGAGTCAGTAGTAGCAGAATTGCAAAATTTCAGGAATAATTGAACACATATTCTCTCTAGGCCCCATACACCTTAGGTTGACATAAGCTACACTCCCTATACTATAGGGTGGCTAGAAAGGGCCCTCCTTATTAATGGATGGGACAAGAGGGAAGGTGAAAAGAGGAGGTTAAAAAGAAATTTCAAAAACGTTAATGAGTAGGCTTTTTTGACTTTGGATTGAGGGGAGATGATATAAACAAAAAAAAGCACCAAAGAAGGGGAAGGAGGAGATTTTCGTGCACATAGGGTGCAAGAGAGAGAGAGAGTTCCATAAAGAAGGCCAAGTTTGAGAGCAAAAACTTGTGTTCTTGAGTGTTCTAAGATGTTCTTGAGTGAAGAAGTAAGCTTTAAACATCAAAATACTTGGGATTTCATGTAAATTAGTTTAAGCTCATGAAAATGACATGAAATTGGGTCTCTTAAGTTCATTTTTTCATCTTTTAAGCAATCTTGAAGTTTATTCACATACTAAGCAAGCTTGCGGTTTAGAAGAAAACTAAGCAAACTTGAGATTTAGAAGAAAAAATTTCTTCAAATTAATTTTTATGCATCTTATGAGAAATTTGAGTTCTTGAGTATTTGACTTTAGAAAATAATCTTGGGAGTTTAAAGCTAGGATTACCACAATCTTTCATCTACCAATCGATTACTACACAATTTTTTACATCAAACCAACCAAAAAAAAAGGTAACATGGAGAGCTTCCTGAAGGAGTTCATGGACCTTAAAGAAATGGATCCATGACTGCGGGGTAAGCCTCTGAGTTCCTAGAGTCCGGGCTTTCGTTTACATGCTTGTTTGTTTCGTGATATGTTTTCGATTATTTATATTTTCGTGTACCAAACTGTTTCGTAATTTCTAATTTTATTTTCAACAGATTTTATACTTTTATTAACATCAAAAGGATCTACACATCATGAGGTTTCCGAAAAGATAAAGATCTCTAAAAACGGACATGTATATCAAAAGTTATGAATTTTCAATGTTTTGTATATATTTGTTTCGGTTTTCTGAGTAGAATGTTACTGTATTCAGTTCTGGGCTTTATGCACATTTTTCTCATGTAATTTGTTATTTTTATTAGATTTCTTAGATCATGAGATTTCTGAAATGATAAAGATCACTTGAAACGGATTAGTATAAATAAAGTTAGGATTTTTTGAAGTTATGTAAAATTACGGTTCTTGGTTTCGGACAACACAGACTGTTGATATTTTTCTGTGTAAAAATATTTTTTAAAATTGATTTTGTCACTTTCAGTCTGTTAAACACATCATGAGATTTCTAGAATGATGAGAATTGTTTGAATCTGATAACCGTAGTGAAAGTTATGGTTTTCGGAAGTTTCGGCCTTTGTCTTTGCTATTTTCTCTTGTTTTTCGTTGCTTTTCTGCAGGTTCGGATCCTCAACATCAGTAACGACAATTTAAAAGTCGGTGTTGGAATTGATGAAACATTAATACTGACCTTACCAACATTAGTACCAACCTCCTCCTAGCAGATTCTCATATTTGTTTCGTTTTGCTCTGTTTGAACACGAAATGACCCGCCGAGATCTCTCTGGACTTGGAAATGCGCCATTTGTGGTAACCAACTCATACATATAGCTAATTTAAAAGTTATGTATGATTTTTTTAAGTGCTAATACGTAGATTAAGGTTTGGAGTGGCAACAGAAGTGCTTCAGGTCATCCATATCGATATCGCCCTTCGGTAATGATATGGATGACATCATTGCCGTTGCTAACCCAAATAGTAGCTATGTCATGCATGTTTGACCTAAACTTATATTCAATATTATTTTAGGTCGACCCATGAAGGGAACTCAAGTTCCTGGATAACAGACCCAACAAAACTCACATGTGGCATTTTCACTAATAAAATGAGCAACATACTTGTACATAAAAAATGAATCGTTTTATACAATAAGAACCGTGAGCCTTTTGACACTTTTAAATTGACCACACGGGTCTTATGAATACCAAAATCAAACATAATTAGTAAACTTGTACATATTCGTGTTGTGAAATATCTTATGTGCTAACCTTTGTGGATGCAGGTAGATTAGGTTAGATATATGTTAGGATTTATCTTTCCTTCGGGTATTGCAAAATATATTGATGTATTTATAGATCTCATGTATTTTAGGCTAGCTGTATCATCCATCCCAATGTCTAAATAATCCCCCCTAGACTAGGCGTACTTCCTTTCCTACGTGTAAACTTTCCACACTTATTTATTGCTTTCTGTATGCGCATTAAAATATAATCCACAAATGACTTAGAATAGAATATCATGATTTTGGTAAATGGTAGCAAATAACCTAATATGACTTAAATAACGATTAAATAATTAACTCATCCAGACCCAAATCTCTATAATATGGTATCATTTAGGCTTAACGGATCTAGGCTATACTGAATTTCCTAGAAGAGTTGATCCCGATGACGACTCTTTATAACGTAGGCTAGAGGTTTAGACCTCGAGTCTTTGGAATTTACTCCACAACCATAACCAATTTTCCAAAACCCCATGCCCCATATCACGGGGCTGGTGCCCTGTGGTAACTTGCAGGTAGAACATCTTCAGCTCACAGTGACAAATCTGCTGGGGATCTCTATTTTCTTTTTAAAGCTTAAAAGTTAGAAAGATTTTTGATGAGTTAATGAAAAATTGTTATTTAAGTTAAACCATTTTCCATGACTATGATATTCCAAAAAGCATATGCATTAGATAGATTAGCCATCAAGGTTACGATGCCTTATTTTAGTGAGAAGCTTGCGAAAGTATCACTTGCGACCCCTTGGTGACCTAGCGAGTAGATCACTTGTTGCCATATCACATGTACCTCCCTCGTTGAACCTATTTGGGGAGAGGCTTGGAGTGTATTATAGTGTAACAAGAACCTTCTAAGTCAATAACCTATTGATAAAACTTATATAAGAAGCAGTAGACACTTGCATTAAGGTGTACTAAAATAATTGCATCTTTCTCTTATGTAGGTTCAAACCTTAATATCTTTGCGGCATTGAGATGAGCCAATCCTAGATTTAAAAGCCTAACCCCGCGTGGGTGATATAAGGTCGGAGGAAGTACCTTGCATGCTGTGTGCTACGTGTTTATCCTTTGCCTTTATCATCATGTTAATTTGTATATAGCATCATGCTAACCACAATCTTTTATGTAGACAACAATATATGCACACAGATGTCATATTGAGTCAATCCCTATACTGAACTAATACCGATCACCTAGTTTTAGATGATGTGCCAACATCACCTAAGATTAGGATCACAAATTCACCAATTTTAGTGGTGTCCACTTAACAGCCGAACCTCTGCCCGCTCAGGGTGATAGATCCACTACACTAAGAGTAGTCAATATTTACACCCAACGGTATAACACATCATTTACCTGACCTTGCGCAGTCGTGGAAATACCGAATGAAATCCATACACGACACGAGAAGGAGCCATAGTTGCGAATTCTCAGATTAAAAGCCCATTACAACGTGGTAATACGGTGATTTCACAAACGTTACCTTTATCATTATAATGTCACATCGATATTATTTTGAATCTTAAAACCTAAAATCCTATTACCACACGGGTATTACGAAAAAATTAAGAACTTCACCTTTGATATTACATCGATGTCGCATTGGCCTTGAGTCCTTAACACACACGGATGAGATCTATTGGCTACCCTGTTTTTATCATTAATGACCAACTGGTTCATTTCACATAAATACACACAATCATGTTATATGTGGTATATTATATCATCACAAACTTGATACTCCATCAATATCACATACTTAGTATTAGACGGCATGCGAGGTCGTTTCACCTTAGGATCACATGATTTTTAGGAACATGAACATCATGACATACCCCAATATAGTGGTGCCCACATAGCACCTGATCCTTTTCCCACACAAGGTAACAAACACATATCATTCATCAAAGGCCAGACAAAGTGGTCATTTTCATGCACAATATATAGGTACATACATAAAATTCATAAGGGTATAACACACTATTTACCCAAACTCACACGAATCATGCAAATGAAACTTATTCATTACACGAGAAAGAGCCATGGTTGCAAATTCTCAAACGAAAGCCTATTACCACAAGGGTAGTATGGCGATTTCATAACATCAACTTCATCACTATAATATCATACTAGTATTATCTTGACCCCCAAGCCTGTTACCACATGGGTGGTACGGTGATCTCATAACATCCCCATCATCATTAAGATATCACATCGATATTATCTTAACCTTAGATCCACACCACACGGTTGGGTCATTTCATTACATCATACTTAGCTTCTTGGGTGCCTCAATTGTATCTTAATTTCTAATAATTAACCTATTTGTTTCAAATGGTTTGGCAAACATGAAATTCACATCATCATGACATTCTAACCCTTTGTGATGAAGCCATAAAATATATGCATGTCATGCATCTGTCAAAAGTCTATCACCACGCATTGCATGGCACCTGCTAGGTCATATTTAGTTGATATCCCATCCATATCACACACTTAGTTTTAGATGACACATGATGTAGTGCTACCTAAGATCACACACATGTTTGGGATCACAAAATATCACTACATGCCCTTATATAGTGGTTCCCACTTTGCACTTGAACCTCTAATCTTATGGGGCTCCAACACAAATCATTCACCAAAGCTCAAACAATGTTCAATTTCATTCACATCTTGTATTCATACATTACTTTCACTAGGGTACAACACACTATTTACCCGACTCGCACAAACTATGCAAGTGAAACCTATTCATAACATGAGAATGCACCATAGTTATTCTCAAAATTGAAAGCCTATTACCACACATGTAGTATGGCTATCTCACAATATCACTTCGTTCCTTATGATATTACACTAATATCATCTTAACCTCAAATTCACACAACATGGGTGGAATCTTTTACTACATCATACCTAGCTTAGTGTGTATACCATTTTTTATCTTGATTTTTTAACCTAGTTTATTTCAAATGGATTGACAAACATGAAATTAATATCATCATGACATTTTGACCCTTTGTGATACAACCATAACATATGCACATCATGTATCTATGTTGAGTCCATCGTACAGTCACACATCACGTATTCGACGTGCATGATCTCATTATGTATTTATGCATGAAAGGTTGGCTCATCACCTCATCTAGATTTCCCTAATAGCGGTTTGGGTAAGGAGGAGAAATAATATGTCCAGCTACCACCACAAAGTATCAACGATGAAACAACCACTGTCTTGAATGACTTGGCTAACAATGAAAAGTGTGTAATGGTTATCCCCCACTATAACCATCCTTGAAGCCCAAAGTTTTGATAGCCTACCAGTCTCTAAGATTGTTGGGAATCTCTAGCCCGCATGAAATTTTGACAAACTATCAATCTTCGAGAAGAATTTTACTACCTTCACATCCCAACTTGTCAATGGGAGATCCTACCGGAAAACCACATAACTATCTATCAATTTAGCACGGGACACAACTAGACTCAATATAAGCCATTCAGCCAGAATCCGAGGTAGTTTGGGTAGTCTCAACCATGATAAACTTCTAGGGGAATAACCAGTCAGGGTTAGTGCAAGCCAATGCCTTCCGATCCACATAACCTCAAATTCAGTTTGTTTAAGGTTAGATCAATTAGAAGTTGGTTAGCCCAGGGGAGTTTTAACAAGGTACGTGTTCGTGGTATCGATTAGAGTAATTAGACCATCATCTAGCTTTCTCTTCCTATTTAGAGTTTTATCTAGTAGCTAGCAATTGCTTAGACTCAAGGTGTACTACCTCCCTTCAACTTAGGCTTGAACTTTATAGCCCAAATCACTCAGCGTTCAGTAGTGATACAGGCTTTGTCAGTGGTAAACTTTTCAGTCACTCCTGGAGGCATTACTTACCTCCGAGAATAGCTCAACCTGAGAATCACTATAGTCACTCATCCGTAATTAGGGTTTCAACAAGGAATTGAATAATTGGGTCCTCAACACTTGATGCCCATCACGGAAGGATTTTTTACCACACATGTTAGCCAAGTTCCTAACTTTCAACAGAACTACTACCCTACTCCGCCGGTAGGGCATGATGATGAATGGCTTCCTGAGAAATTTTGTAATGCTGAAGCTAATGGAGTATAATGGAGAGGGAGTTCCTTGGTCTCATATGATCAACTATCAAATTATGATGTTTGCTCGAGAACTTTAGGTCAAACAAGACAACTCAAAGTTGATCGGATTAGATTCAGCTTGCTAAAAAATATCAAGCTACGATTCAGAAATCCTAGACTTGGTTAGGGCAAGATCAATCAACTCATAATATTTGAGAATCCTAAATGCTTCATTAAGCATTTGATAGCTAGAGCAAAGAGGCAGCTCACATGTTCTTTAACAATTCTAGAGGGTATCAGATTATCCAATGGTTAATCAAGAATGCTATAAAAAATCTTGAGACTGTCAACAAGAAACCTCATCTCTTGAGATGATTGTGTCAGCGTCCAAGGGAAGCTGAGAGTGTGACATGTGGCAACATCAGTATAGGAAGATGTAGCGGAAAAGTTAATTCTAAATAAGAGTAGATGAGGAACTCCTTATGGTGCCCACATACATGTCATGAATATATCATGTCAGTAATATGTTCATGTCATACACATATATAGCATACATATCATATGTTTGACATGCACACATAACATGGTGTTATGTACATATCTTACGCATGACCTTACTTGAGTTATATGGCCACTAACATTAATTTTGTGCAGGAATACATACAACAAGGTTTGTGTTTCTTATTTCTTTCACACACACTCACAATTTATGTTTTCCATTACTTTTATGCTTTTTGTAGGCCCATGGAACACATAAGGGAAGAAGATAGGGTGGGGTCATAAGCAGTTTAATCTTTGGTATCTAGCTGGATTAGATACCTCTTGTTTGTTTCATTATTGCATGAAACCATCCCATTCTCATTCATTCCTTCCACGCAACTCGAAGTCAAGTCGACAATACATATACCTATTAGTTAGGCTAATATGATTATATCATCCTTTGAATCATATCCTTCAATTGAATACTCATACATGATCATCTCATCACTCTAGCATTCATTAGCATTCGCTTGGTATCGCAACGGTACCACTTAGGTTAGTATAATTCTACACAACCTTACTCATGACATGTTTGGTATTGAAGTATGTCAAACACCCTCAATCACAACACACTAAAAATGAGTAACAATCTTGTTTCATCTCAACTCTAAATCAACATCAATGTCCCACTAGCATCATAAAGTCCAGTTTGTACATATGGCATACGTGACCATGTAAAACACTCTCAGCCTTTACACATTAAACAAGTAATGATCTTATTTCATACTAACTCCAAATCCACTTCAGTGTCCCACCGGCATCATAACATCCAATCTGTACATATGGTGTATGTGAACATGTCAAACACCCTCAATCATCACTCACTAAAAATGAGTAACAATCTCGTTTCATCTCAACTCTAAATCCACTTCACTGTTGTAACGAAATCATAACATCCAATCCGTATATGTGGTGTACAAGACCATGTCAAACACCCTTAATCATCTTACATTAAAATGAGTGATGATATTGTTTCATCTCAACCAAAAATATGCTTCAATCATAGCATCTAGTCATTACATATGGTATACGTGATCATCTTAAACACTCTCATTCATTTTACAATAAAAAGAGCGACAATCTCTGACATCATAACCTCTAGCCCGTGCATATGGCGTACGTGACCATTTCATGCATCACATGCATACATGTGTTTCCTAGGTATCTCTTAGGATTCATTATTTTACATCAGTTCGATTACTGACTTAGTTTGTTCTTTTGAACAGTGCACACACAATCTTTGTTTTTTGTTTGACATAAACATTAACCCCTTGTTTTGCAGCTATTTCCTTACCTTGCATGCACTTTATACATATTTAAGGTTATTTTGCTGTGAATATTAACCTAACAATACTATACATCACATGCATGAGATAAACTTCTTCTAGGTTGTGGTGAGAAGGATCAAGAATCTCACCAGTAATGGAGTGACTACCTCATTTAACCACCTAGGTTTAGGTCAAAAGTCCAAAACATCTTGAATCAAGCCAGGGTTCAGTAAAGTCTAGTTCTTGAGTAAGATTTGGAAGAGTTAATCTAAACTCATTCTTTCATCCGAAGATTTGGATTCATAATCCAGCAAAGCAACCATTGAAGGCCCACCATCGATAATGTGACATCATTTATGGAAACCATTTGGATAGAGATTTATTTAAAAGGTTTATATAGGGGGAAAATCTAAGAGGAGCTATATAAGTCTCTCATTCCTTTAATCTATGACCAAAGACATGGTTATTACAGCTACTGAAGGATACAATACAGAGAAAGTCTTATTCTGGTACATCTTCCAACAATGAAGTCCTTATTTCTAGAATACAAAGGTGTCCAATCATCATATCCCAATAAGGTCATTAAGGTTCAACTGGTCAATAATGCAATGCCAAAGGATCGAGTAGAATTCTCAATTTCTCCAATGGATATCAAATTAATCCAATAAAAAATTAAGCTAATGGAAGTGCAATAAAAGAAAGGGTAACTCGTATTTTCTACAAGAATCCCAATAACTATTCATTTTTAGCATGTCTTTCAAAAAGTGGAGACCATAATTCTACGTGGGATATATCTTTTGAGCTCACATTTTGCATATTGAAAAGTTGGCCTCTTTGGTCAGCAAGATAATCAATTTATCATGTTATCTTTGTTTATCTTACTTGATAACTCTATGCATTCATTTTAACATACACATATTATCTTTAGTGTACATGTTGCATCATTGCACAAGATTAACTTGGGTACCACCGAAAAAACTTCAAGTGGTAACCATTCGAAGCGACTTGGACCTCCATGATAGAAAATGATAGAACAATTAGAATAGTAAAGTCGGTGGTAGCATTCACCATCCTCCACAATGATAATTACATCCTCTACAAAGTCTTTCCATCTCAAAGCTTACAAACAAAGATGGAGTTTCCATAAAGAGAATACGGGGTAAAGGAGTGGGGCACTAACATAAACTTCCATCTACTAAATTCAAGAAGCATGAAAGGGACAAAGGAGTGGGGCACTAACATCAATTGTTATGAACTACTAAAGGTCTACATACATAAACATGTTTATCAAAGGAGAACAAAAGCTTCTCATCAAGACCTAACAAAGAAGAGGTCATCACAAAGTGAAAAAATATCATTATGCGACTGCGCTAGTTTTAAATAATTGCAAATACAATTCACTTAGTCCTCAAAATGCTAACAAATAAAGGTTGGGGAAAAATTCCAGAAGCACCTTTATCACAAGAAAGGAAGAACTTTTATAAAAGATGAAGCTCACAATTGCAAGGCCAAGCATGAGAATGACTCTTTAACCTTCTTACTTGGTACGTGTTTAACATTACCATAAAAAGTAACAACAAAAAGAATAGACATAGAAGAAAGGAAGAAAAGATAGCTCGTTGGACTGAAAATAACGAGGTTCGAACAAATATTCGAGCATTAGTGAGATGTTGGTTATAAAGCCCCACAAGATAGTTAGTAATAGAGGTCAGGGTCCAAAGTGTTTACCAATCGTGGTACCCAATTTAAATTCATCAATGAAAACATCATTTGCATGAAATCATATGTTGTGTGTTACAATGAATGCCTTTATGTTTGCAAGTAAAAATTGCAAGCAGATAAACATCATTTACGTATACTTGTATATTTGCATACTTGTACCATCATAATCCTAAAAAACACAAAAATAAAAAAAGAAAAGACAGGTTGAAAATTCGAAAAGGTCAATCTATGAAAAAAGAGTCTGCTGGATTGAAAACCTAATAGGGCAATCCGGGGAAAAGTTAAGACAAGGTTCGATAGATTGAAAACTTGTAAGGGCAGTCTATGCATAAATTAGAACCAAAGAAATATTAAATTCATCATCTCCATCTAGGAAGGAAAAGGACATCGCATGTCTAGCGTAGAACCAAGGATGAAAATCATCCAGTTTCCTTGCAAAATGGATTATCATGATGAGAAGAAACTCACAATATTGCAACTAAACAAGCTTCAAAGCTTGATAAACAGTATCAGCTCTCACGATCAACTTTGGGGTTTACGAGATCAATGTCAACATCATTATACCATATAGGGAAAATGTGAGTGTCAAGGAATGTTTAACTTTTCTAAATCTACTCAAGACTATATTTAAGCCTCAAACCTGACTCTGATCCAACCACAAAATTGAACTTTGACTCAGACCCATAACCCTCATCAATCCAAAGGAGGCCTCTCTTCACAACTCGAGTTAGCCTTATCACTATGGGGCATCAGCTAGACAACCCAACATAGTATCAAAGAGAGATTGCATTCACATGTATTTTTACAATGTACATATCATATCTGCACATGTAAATCTTGTTTTATAGGAAAATCCAACAAACAATTTAGATGACATAGCTAGCGGTAAATGCCAAGACCTATCAGCTAACTATAGTTATCAATGACAAAACTATGGTTTCGATCCAAAAGGCATTTTGGAACTAGAAAATGCCTCCTTAAACAACAAAGCAGTTCTCGAAACATCCCTGACTTCTTAAACTCAATATTCTTTATCACGGGTTCAAGAAACATTTTTGAACTTTCATGTTTTTATTCTTAATTGAAGAGGAAAACTTTTTTGCTCTCATCATTTCAATCGATGAATTAAAACATGCACTATGAAGTTAAACTTACAAAATTTTCACTCATCTTATTATAGAACCTTTTTGCAAATTCAAGCATCTCACAATGGATCACATCAAACAAGACCGAAGAAGGAAATTGTCAACTCATCCTACAATGGATTTAAAGCATGCAAAATTCAAAAAGAAATGGTCTCAACATTATTAGGTGCATAAAAGACTAGTTGTAGAGTAAAATGATCACCTTATTCCCAACAAGGATGATATGATGCTAAACGATTGGCTAATACATCATTCTTTAGTGGTTTTGATGATCATGACTAACTAGTGGTCAAACTATAGGGGAAATCAATATAGGTCAAAGAACAAAATGACCTTCTATCCTACTACAGATCTCAACATAGATCGTAGAATGAAACAATCAACAGACCCACAAGAGGTAGTCAATACAGGTCGAAGAATGAAATAGTCTTCCATCCTACTACGGATCTCAACATAGACTATAGAATGAAATAGTCAACGAATCCACAAGAGGCAATCAATACAGGCAGAAGAATGAAACAACCTTCCCTCCTACTATGAATCTCAACATAGACTGTAGAACAAAATAGTTAACGGATCCACAAGAGGTAATTAGTACAGGACAAAGAATGAAACGACCTTTTATCCCACTAAAGATCTTAATGTAGAATGTAAAACAAAATAGTAGATGGACCCACAAAAGGTAATAAGTACAGGTCAAAAAATGAAATGATCTTTCATCCCACTGCGGATCCCAACTTGGATTGTAGAACAAAACAATCGATGATCTCATAATGGAAAATCCTTATAGGCCGAAGAATGAAACAACCTTCCATCCCACTACGGATCTCAACGTAGACTATAGAACGAAATAGTTCACAGACCCACAAATGGCAATCAATATAGGCTATAGAATGAAATGACCTTTCATCCTATAGCGGATCCCAAAGTGGATTGAAGAACAAAACAGTCAACAACCCTATAACGAAAAATCCTCACAAACTAAAGAATGAAATGACCTTCCATTGCACTACGAATCCCAACGTAGACTATAGAATGAAATAGTCGATTGACCCACAAAGGGCAATCATTACAGGCCAAAGAATGAAATGTCCTTTCCTTCTATAACGGAATCCAAAGTGGATTGTAGAACAAAATAGTTGACATGCCCACAATGGAATAATCCTTATAGGCCAAAGAATGAAACAACCTTCCATCCCACTACGGATCACAAGGTAAACTACAGAATGAAACAGTTAACGGGTTAACTAGGGGTAATCCTTACAAAGTTGAAGAATGAAAGAGTCTTTCATCCCGTAGAGGATCTTAATGAAGACTTTCTACAATCAATGTGTTGTAAAAAACATGAAGCGCATGACTTTCATCCTTTCCCCAACAATTCGAATGAGGATCTCAATGAAGACCTTTTATAGTCTACATATTGCCAAAGGCATGAAGCACATGAATTTTATCCTTTCCCCAACAGCTTCAATGGTAACAATTAACTGAAAGTGAACTCATAAGGGGCACTCATCAAAGATCAAAGGAAGAAATGGCCTCCCATCTTGAAGTAGAATTTCAACAATTTACAAATTTTTAAGGAGTAGTGGTTGTAGAATGAAACAGTCTAGCTCAAGGGGCACAATGCCAAAATGAAAGCTCATGTCAAAACCCAAGCATCTGAAGGATAAAAGGACCTAAGGGACCACCGCTCGAGAAGATCGATTGCTATCGAATAGGTATGACTTCTCAACCCTACTACTCTCATATCATGCCATCATACTTATTACATAACCAGTAATAATCCCACGAGGGGCAGCCTGTGAGCACATGATTTCAACCTGACTCATGAGCTCGATGATGAAACTGTAATTTATTTCCTTTGCTAGTATTTCACTTTGAAATGGTCTCGAACGTCCTCGAAAAAAGCTCTTCTTGTTTCTTTTAAACTTCAGAAAAATCTCCTGTACACAAAGATATGCCCAAACTGAGCCCAATCCAAGCATAATGCCCACACCAACATTGCAATATTGATGTTGACTTTGGGAATGTCGGTGTCTATGTTACCACATAAACAACGATGCTGCTGAGCCAGAAGTGTAAGGCCCTGATTGGGCCCAACCAAGGCCAAAAAAACCTATGTCCGCACCGAATTTGGTAATGTCGATGTCTGTGTTATAACACTGACATTGACATCATTGAGTCAGTAGCAGCAGAATTGCAAAATTTTGGGAATAATTGAACACAGTCTCTCTAGGCCTCATACACCTTAGGTTGACATAAGCTACACTCCCTATATTATAGGGTGGCTAGAAAGGGCCCTCCATGTAGAACCCAAGATAATAGTACCTAATAGTACTTAAAAGTTTTGGAAATAGGAAATTGACTAGGATAGTGAAATTAATTGAGTACTAAGTATACTCTTAATTAATGAAGCCAACATGAGTTTGTTTAAGGGAAAACAACTTAATTTACTGAGTAATTAATTAAGTTACAGCTTAGAGTAGGAAAGTTGAGTCTATGCTGAGTACTACGTAGATTAAAAGAACATCTACTCAACTATGCTGAGTTAGCTTTTATCGATTAAAAGTTGAATTCATTGACACTTAGAGAATTCGATAACACATGTGCTACTAACGATTTCTATGAGAGACAGAATATTCTTTACTTGCTTGTCAAGTTAAAAAGCATTAAAATCAAAGAAGATTTCCAATCGTCCTCACAAAATAAAAGGTGTCAGTACGGAATATCAGGATTCCTTCACAAAATTCCAAGGTAAAAGGAATTCTCTATCATGCGCCATTTCTCAATATCTCCGCGGGACTCTGCCAACTTCAGCAATGTTAACCAATCTGAAGATTCCACATTACATTCTCACATGCCTCTCGCAAACCAAATTGCTTGAAGATAAACGAGATTTTGTTAAAGGAATTTTATTGCACCTCAATGTTCATATTTCTATCTCTAAATGTCCAGGAATCTATCTCCAACGGGAAGATTCGAAAGATATGAAGAGAAGAGAAATTGAAGAACTGCAAGGATGAAAAGTTTGCAATGGCTACTTCCCAAAGCTTCAAGTATAAATAGAAGACTGAAGCAGACGTTCGAACTTGGTGAATCACCTCGAATTTCTTTAAGAGCTAAACCTCTGCGCAATTACTCCCAGCTTTAAGAAATTCCAAATTCAAGCAATCAGTAAATTATCATTTCAATTCTATTTGTAATAGAGAGAATCAAATAATTAGATTTAACATTGTAAGGATTCAACATTTTATAATTTGAATTCAGTTCACATTTTCATATTCAAATCTGAGTGTTAGTTTGGGAAGGGTACCCAAACTGAGTTGAGTGGTAGTTAGAAAGAAAGTTACTTTCTGTAAAAACTGTGTCTACTTGTTATAAAGGCTGCTCAGCCTAAGTAAGGAATGAACACTAGTGGATTAAAGCTCAGAGAAGGTATACGAGGACTAGAGGTAGGCTCGGGGCTGAACCAGGATAAATTCAAGTGTTGAAGTTCTGAACTTTCACTTTAGCTTTTACTGTGTCCAGCTCATTCATCATTCTATCTCTGTTAAGTGTTTTACTTGAAAAACCAATCCTAGTTAAGTAGAGTACTCAGCAAGAGATTGTAGAAAAACTGTGCCAAAGAAGCTGAGTAATTTATAAGTTTTTATATAAACTCAAGATGCATATAAAAACTTAACTTGGTTAAACAATTTTTATAAATCTTAAAAAATAACCAAAACTCGCAGTCACCCCCCATCTGCAGTTGTTTACAAGCTGTCTAAGGACCAACACTCCATATTAATGGATGGGACATGCGGGAAGGTGAAAAGAGGAGGTGAAAAAGAAATTTCAAAAAGGCTAATGAGTAGGCTATTTCACATTGGATTGAGGGGAGCTCATGTAAACAAAAAAGGGCAACAAAGAAGGGGAAGGAGAAGAGATTTTTGTGCACATATGATGTAAGAGAGACAGTTCCATCAAAAAGGAAAAAAACTTGAGTTCGAGAGCAAAAACTTGTGTTCTTAAGTGTCTAAAGTGTTCTTGAGTGAAGAAGTAAGCTTTAAACATCCAAATACTTGGGATTTTGGGTACATTAGTTTAAGTTATGAAAATGACATGAAATTGGATATCTTAATTTCATTTATTCATCTTTTAAGCAATCTTGTAGTTTAGTCACATACTAAGCAAGCTTGAGGTTTAGAAGAAAACTAAGCAAACTTGAGGTTTAGAAGAAACATTTTCTTCAAGTTCATTTTTATGCATCTTATAAGAAATTTGAGATCTTCAAGATTTGGCTTTGGATTTGAATCTCAAAATTTTAAAGCTAGGATTACCACAATCTTTCATATATCATTCGATTACTACACCATTTGGAATCTTTCCCTTTGATTCGGAGTGGAATGAAAACTCTATTCAAATGATTTTTAAAATCAAACCAACCAACCAAAAAAAAGGAAACAAGGAGAGCTTCCCGGAGGACTTCATGGACCTTGAAAAAATGGATCCATGACTATGGGGTAAGCCTTTGAGTTCCTAGAATCCGGGCTTTCATTTACATGCTTGTTTGTTTTTAATTGTGTTTTCGATTATTTTTATTTTCATGTATCAAAATGTTTCGTAATTTCAAATTTTATTTTCAAAAGATTTTAAACATGTATTAGCATCAAAAGGATCTACACTTCATAAGGTTTTCAAAATGATAAAGATTTCTAAAAACGGATAAGTATATCAGAAGTTATGAATTTTCAAATTTTTATATAAATTTGTTTCGATTTTCTGGGTAGAATGTTACTGTTTTTAGTTCTTGGTTTGAAGAAGATTTTTCTCATGTAATTTGTTATTTTTATTAAATTCAGTTCATGAGGTTTTCGAAATGATAAAGATCACTTGAAACGTATAAGTATAAATAAAGTTATTATTTTTAGAAGTTATTTAAAATAACGGTTCTCGGTTTTGGACAACACGGACTATTTTATATTTTTCTATGTAAAACTATTTTTTAAACTTGATTTGTCACTTTTAATCTGTTAAACACATCATGAGCTTTCCTGAATGATGAGAATCATTTGAATCCGATAACCGTAGTGAAAGCTATGGTTTTCGAAAGTTGTGGCCTTTATCTTTTATGTTTTCTACTATTTTTTGTTGTTTCTGCAGGTCTGGATCCTCAATGTTGGTAATGGCATTGTAAAAGTCGGTGTTGGCATTGAGGCAACCCCAATACTAACCTTACCAACATCAGTACCGACCTCCTCCTAGCAGATTCACATATTTGTTTTGTTTCGCTTCATTTTAAAATGAAATGACCAGCAAGACCTCTCTGGACTTGGAAAAGCACCATTTAAAAGTTATGTATAATTTTTTGAAGTGCCACTATGTGGATTATGGTTTGGAGTGGCAAAGGAAGTGCTTCAGGTCATCCATATCGATATCGCCCTTCACGGGAAGTCGGTAACGATATAGATGACATCGTTACCATTGTTAACACAAATAGTAGCTATGTCATCGTTACCATCGTGACCTAGACTAATATTTCTATGTTATTTTAGGTCACCCCACGAAGGGAACTCAAGTTCTAGGATACAAACCCAACAAAACTCACACGTGACATTTTCACTAATAAAATGAGCAACATACTTGTACATAAAAAATGAATCGTTTTATACAATAAGAACTGTGAGCCTTTCATCACTTTTAAATTGACCACACGGGTTTTAAAAATAAAAAATTAAACATAATTAGTACACTTGTACATATTTGTGCTGTGAAATATCTTATGTGCTAACCTTTGTGGATGCATGTAGATAAGGTTAAATGTATGTTAGGATTTATCTTTCGTTTGAGTATTGTAAAATATATTGATGTATTTATAAATCTCATGTATTTTAGACAAGTTGTATCATCCATCCCAATGTGTAAATAATCCCCCTAGACTAGGCGCACTTACTTTCTTACGTGTTCACTTTCCACGCTTGTTTATTGCTTTTTGCATGCGCGTTAAAATATAATCCGCAAATGACTTATAACATGATATCATGATATTGGAATATGGTAGCAAATAGCCTAATCTGGCTTAAATAAAGATGAAATAACTAACTTGTGTGGACCCGAATCTCTATACTACGGTATCATTTAGGCTTAACAGATCTAAGTTGTACCAAATTTCCCAGAAAAGCTGATCCATGTGGCGACACTATATGATGTAGGCTAGAGGTTTAGGCCTCGAGTCTTTGGAATTTACTCCACTACCATAACCACTTTTCAAAAACCCCATGCCTCATATCAAGGGGCTGGTGCCTCGTAGCGACCGCGTGGGTATAATGTTGTCCACTCATAGAGTGATAGTATACTTATCTTGGTTGATTTTTCTGATAAATTGGTTATCGTCAATGTCCATGACTTTAATTGATTTCTTGGTTAGTGCTCATGCCGCTGTGCTAGCATGAGTTATACGCGATGATGGTGCTTGAACACCAATGTTTTCTTATGAATTCAATTATTCTCCAATAATAGGTAATATGTCGAGGATCAAAGGCTTTAGATCCAGTAGCTTGATTCCATCGAGGGTGAACAGTTTCCATTCAATGATATTCCTTTAATAATGTAATGATCAACACAAATGGTGGTGAGCTATGCGATGGAGTTGTTGACATGCTCAAAGATTCAATTCTTTCTTTGTGTCTTTGGCACTAGAATTATTTAAGCCCATTGTGCTGGTTGTTTGACCATTTTGAGGGAAGTTAACCTTAGTTTGCTTTGTTGACTTTTCGGCCCATTATGGCTTCAATCATTTTGACTTTTTCTTGATTGACTTAACAGTCAGTGGACGTTCTATGCTTGGAAATCTTCTTATTGATCTCACATCTTCATAGGATCAGGCAAATGCTATCACACGTTGTGTAAGTACCTATGTTTATCTCTCACTTTCCCTCAAGAGTCAAATCATTTGAACTTATTACAATTGTTGGGGATCCATTTGTACCCAAATTAATTTCATGACATGATGTGTCATACATGCTAAAGACATTATGCATATATTAATGAGAATGGGTGATGTCGATCAATAGGATATTAAGCAAGTAAACAAAGTTCAATTTGTTCAAGAAGTTCAAGAGCCTCATGGGAAAAGTAGTTAAAAGCTAATTTATTACATCATTGATGTTATCATCTCGTGGTCATCTTCTCGTATTAGTGCCTTTTGGCAGGTTTCCCCATAGGTTTGTCCATGGATTCAAAGTGATCCATCCTCTCCGCCTTGTCAAATGCTTCTTGATAGCTAGAAAAGATATCTGACTCGGACTTACTTCTGTAAGATGGTAGTGCGCCATCCAGAAGTTTGGTTATCATCTCTGGTAGGGTTAAACAAGGTTGAAGCCTGATCATAGTGGCCATCCAACGATAATAGTAAGATTTGAAGCTCTCGCCCTACTTCTACCTTATAGCTTCCAAATTTTGCAATTTGGTTACCATTTGAGTGTTGAAACCATAATGCCCCATCATAGTCTAATAAAGAGTGTTCTAATCATAAGCTACATTCAACGGAAGGTGACTGTACCATTCGTTGACCGGGTGACCCAAGGTGACAATGAAAATCTTAGCCATCATCTATTCACTTACCCTTAATGCCCTCATGCTTGTTTGTTAATGGGTTAAATGAGCATGTAGGTCTCTAGAACCTACATACTTCTCAAATTGTGGTATCACGAAGTTTGGTAGTAAGCTATCTTCATCCTTGATTTTCGGTTGTGCAGGGTATGTACTCATGAGATGGCCATTGTGAGTGGCCAAGAATTGTTGCCACAATTCCACCATGCCTGGTTGTTGGAGAATAGTATTCCCTGTGCCTTGATAGAAACCATACTGCCTTTGGGGAAAGGTAGTTCCCCTAGGAGTTACAGCATGGTTGGGCAGTTGAGGGATAGCCTAGAATTGTAAGGTAACTAGCGCACTCTAATTAGGAATAGGCTATTGAGTCACTCATTGATAAAAAGGTCTTGGTGCGAACAGTGATTGACTCAGCTATCCTGAGAAGAACTGATTCTGGGAATGATTAGTAAAGTTATATCCTGGCTGACCAATCTGAGCCTGGTTTTGATTTAGCTGACTTTAACATACCTTGAATTGGTAAAAGGAAGTAGGAGCTAAGTTTATCAAATAAGAAGGAGAAGGTCCCCATGCTCTAGGTTGACTAGTCGGACCGTCAATTATAAGGGTGACATCCAGATTATACATCACATCATGATCCGTTTCATCGGGTTGACTTATCCCAACATGCTGATGAATAATTAATGCCAGTTGGTCACTTTTTGCAATGGCATTCAGGCCAGTTGCAATCTTGATGCTAACCGAAGGCTGATGTGTTTGTTGCGAGTTTTGTTCCGACGAAAGGGGTGATCCTCCCCCACAACTTTATCTCATGGATCAGTGATAAGTGTATAATTACACTTATTATCACATTAATTTTATACAATAAAAACTGTAGTTTTAGTCATTTTTACACTTCATATAAAAGATTTCACGTGGTATGTAGTTGTTTTTTATGCAAATGCAGATACTAGGTAAATCTTGGGAGTAAAATGAGCTAAAGTGGAATTCTATGAAAAAAGAGTGAAAAAGGTGTAAAAAGATGCATGGAACTTAAAGATTTGACTTAGGATCGAAGCTGTCGAAGATCGGTAAAGCTACAAGAAGAATTCTGAGTAAAACTCAATCCACGGTCGCGACAATCATTTGCGGTCTCGACTTATTTACTTCAGAATTAGAAGATTGCCAATCAAAGATTCACGATTGCGACATGTATATCGCGGTCGCGACATAGACAATTTTCTGGTATTATCTTTTTAACTAACAACTGCCAGATAAGCATGATCAACTGCCATCAACCGCCATCAACTACCAATGAACAGACACCTATCAGGAGTCAACCAATCATGAAAAGGTGCTTATACATTGTGGATTATATCAAAGCTTCTCAACCAATCACAATAAAGAGATACAATCTTTCACCAATGGACACAACCCTTCATTTGGATAGACACAACAACTCTATAAATAGGGTTCCAATCCTCTTCAATTTCATGCATTCAAGAAGTGTAGTGAGACAGAGGGAAATATTAGAGTGCATGAGAGAGACATCGTGTGTGTATAGATAGAGAATTCGCTACGTTCATAAGCATTAGCGAGAAAATGTTTAAGTGATTCGAATCCTTGTTTCGATCACTAGATTTCTCTATATTCTCGAGCGATTGTTGTATAAGTGTACTTGTAAATCACTTATCAATAAAAGTTTTTGTTCTTCAATATTAATTTGTTCGATATTTGCAAAGAATAGCATCCTAGCGAAGGTTTTGTACGTGCCGAGAAAGAATTCAAAGTAGACGCATGAATTGTAGGAATTGACGATTCCCATTAAAGAGTGGATATGGTTTGATCAACTTTAGCTTTCACTTGCGTACCTTACAACTTTGCTTTGCTTTCTACTTATACTTTCTATTTCGAAGTTTATGATATGACTATGTTTCATATTGCGTATTTTGTGCTAAGTCTTTTATGTTAATCAAGTTATATGTGTTGGAGTTAATTTTAAGAGTAGTTTCGGGGTTAACAATATCGTGTATAATCACTGGATCTGTGATATAACGCTGTTTAGTGAGCCAACATTTTTGGAATGGTAACTTGCTAAAT
>CATIWQ010046600.1:0-17811 GCA_949673415.1 Euphorbia schlechtendalii
TTTCATCTATTTCTTCTTAAATCCTCAGATATTCTCGGATCTAAAACATATTTAGATACCGAGTCTGATTATCTTTTGGATAAATGAATACTTATTTTCCATTCAAACCACAATGAAATCAAAACGAATGAGTAACACTCTCGGGGATCATACGAATACGCCGAAGTGGATTCACGCCGAAAGGGTAAGCCTCTGAGTTCCTAGAACTACGGATTCTGCACTCATCATTTGCTGCTTCTTCTTTCCATTTTATATGTGGAGCTAGGAATTATTTTATTTATTATTATTGTAAATGTTGTAATTTTCTTCTTCATCTTTTTTTTTAATTTTTATGTTAGAATGCCCCCCCACGAAGGGAATACAAATTATTCCCGGATAACAGGCTTCACACCTTGCCATGCAGTCATTTTCACTAATAAAATTGATCAACGTATGTTTAAATAAAAATGAACCATTTTTATTTAAAATAAGAACTTTAAACCGTCAATATTTTAATTAGGCCACACGGGCCTTCTCAAAATCTAATCGAACATACGTGCAAATATTGTGCCATATCTCATGCTAACCTTTGTGGATGCAGGTTAGATGTATGCCTAGGATTTTATTTTCCTTCGGGTATTGCAAATATTATTTTTGCGAAATGTAATTAATAAATTAGGCGGGCGGTTGCATCCCCCGAGGGTATGTAACCTTTAACCTTTACTTTTCCACATTTATTTAACGCTTTGTGTATGGATTTACTACTTTTCCGCACATACGTTAAATCATTCATAATAACTTCAAAACGACTTAAGTGAGAATATGCACAATTAAGAAATACGGTTTTCTATAGATGTAATATAATGTGATCCAATAAGAAATAAACAACTTATCCCGATCTCGAATCTCTGTATCTTAGTGGGCCATCCCCCTGACGTAAAGCCTCATAAGACTCTAATTCCTGGAAAGAGCTAATCTAGGTGGCGACCCCACACTAAGAGACGGTGGATTTGGATTTGACCGATCTAAAAAATGTTTTCACTTTCTCAATCAAACTTCCGGGTCCACAACCTGCTACGAATTTATTTTCAACCTTAAACACCTCGATGGACCGCGCCTCTCATTCGCGCGCATTCGACCCATTGCTCCGTGTCGTCCGCTCACACCTATCCATACTTCATATGGTGCTATTCTGATTGCCTCAATTAGAGTATGATTCATTTAACAAGTACTCAAGAATTATGTCCTTAGTTCTGGCTTCAGGAGATCAAAACAAATTATTTTGAGTATACCATGTCTACATAGCATTGTTCCTCCCTTTGAATACTCTATCACAATGGTGTGCTCTATTAGGATTAAGTTGTGAGTCTATCTCACACTCTCTCAAAATTATTCAGACTATGTTTTAATATACTTGGTTTCATGGTTAAACTAAAAGCCTTAATATTATAACCTATGAATTTCTTTATTTAATTCTATGAGTCTTTGACTCAAGGTTCATGGATCTAATCTCATTAGCCTTGCTAAATAAAATTCATCCCCGAGAGTAACTGAGAAATCTGCCTATTTCCAACTATCATGCTTTTAGACTTATATACACTTCCACTGTGTTTTTGGTCCATCATGCTAGCTACTCATTCAACAACTTCGTGAAAAGCATATAAGTCGAAGGCCCTACGCATGCTCCCATTACATCTCAAGCTTACTAGGATATTGCCACTTCTACAAGTTTGTAGAATAGCTTTTGCGTTATTTCACCAAGTATACAAAGAACTCACATGGTCAAATGATTATCAATCAAGTGATCATAAGTTTTATCAGTAGATAGCTTAGTCATGTGCTTCTCATTATCTTGATTTAAACAACTTTTGGATATAGACTAGATCAAGCATCACATGTTTATCCATTTTGTATTTATGTTATAGATCAAATTCATTTTGATGGACTCAAGGATGAATTATTCCAAACTTTTAAATTTAGGAATAACATTTCTCGGATATTTCAGTTTTATTCATTATAAATGAAAAACTCAATATCTAGAAACATCCTTGACTGAAATAGAAATTAAGTTCACGCTATAAGTGAGTATAAAATTTCATTCTTTTAGAATCAAAATTATTTGTCATCTATCCTAAAGTGACATTCTTTAATTTTAATGATCATTACAAGAACACCATTTATGATTTAAGAATTCATCTCTTAGGATCCCAACCTTCTCTCATCTTAAGATTCTATGCATTATCGAAGTTAGAAAACATCAAATAGCTATTACTTCAGATGTTGAAGAGTGATGATTACATCTATATTATAAATACCTTTATGAAGAACATTTAATGCTCTTCATGAAATCTCCTAAAATTTCTAAGGACATGTTCTTATATTGTTTCCAAGATACGTGTATTTGATATCAATATCCTTATATCGATGTCCTTTAGACGTAGCATAGACTTAACTTTCATTTAGTCATGAGACCTTTGACTAGCAATGTCTCATTCAATGCTCTTATGTTAATCATTCATCAAACATCAACTCTGGTTGAGTCCCATTAACCAAACCCTTGGCTAGCTAAAGAAACTATTGTAGCTTACTATGGTCATACTCATCTATGGCATGTGGACCATAATGAATCGGTTATAGGATTCAAGCAGAAAGGCAAAGATAGTTCTAACTATTAAGTCTCATACTAATACACTAATATGAACCAAACTCTTAGTGAGTTTCTCCATATTCTATACATCAATATTCACAGAGATTATAGTATCCATCTTATATGATTGAAATGCCTTGTGATCAAGAATCTCTTTCGATAAAGTTGCTCATGAAATGTCTCGTTAAGAGACTTTATCATAACAAATGCTTGTATCTCCTGTAGCTGTTTGCACAATTCGAGAACCATTCAACATAAGCTGTTTCACATCCCTCCTTTCATTTTTAAATTTACATACCACCCAACTTGGATCGATATAATATCTCTTCTAGTGAGCATTTGGCATATCTACCAAATTTCTTTGATTCATGTCTCAAAACAAATCTTGATCCCAATCAAAGAAGTATTGCCTAGATAGACAATCCATTTCAAGTTTATATCATTTTTTGAATGATGATTGTTAGTGTTGCTGAAATTAGTTTGTTATTGTGCACATAATGATTAGTATAAGGTTGAAAATAAACGTCTTTAAAGTCATTAAACAAATTAATTAATCCTAATTAATTTATGTTGATGATTTTATTGGCTTTCTCGAAGATCCACAATCCTTCAATAATGAGCCGGACTGAGCCCGAACATAGAACCCATTATTGAATGTCTGATAGGATAGACTATTTAATCCTTTTCTCAAAAGGACTCTTGGTTGGTGGACATATTGGTAGTTTATCCATCTGTGTTCTTGTGCCTAACTGAGTTTGAACAAAAACCTGTTGAGTAAAACCATCATTCTACATGTTGGCCGTACAAAGTATCCTAACCCTCCATGGCCCACTAAGAACACAATGTGCCCTGCTGAGCATGTTACATATTGTGCTACAATGTATGGCAGAGGTATGAATCTGGGAAACACTTTTAAGCAACTCAATATTTAATGGATTATTTAAGTATTATCAGCTTGTATAACGAATACGGTCCACGTAATTAGTTTAGATATTATGTATACAAATTCTATATATAAAATGAGGTTTAATGTCCAAAATCACAATTTAGAATTTTTGTGGGTATTAGCAAATATTGAATATTTGAACCAAATCACACTTGGACCCATAAAATTCTCAAATATGAATGTTAACATAGTAACCGTTATACTTATATATACCAATATAATGCATTGATCATGACAATTATAATTACATCTATTATATTTAGCCGAGATACTTGCTCAAATCGTTTAATTTTGACAATTGTGACTTAAAACCCGTTAAGATCCAATGGTCAATGACCATTTCGTAAAATATACAATTTTGCTCCCATTCGTAATAGGGTGTCACTATTGCAAAATTTAGCATCCCAACTATAACCGGTACCACAGTCTATTTGGGCTAATTTCACATTTAGAATATTTAATGTAATTAAATATTAATGTCACAAGTTAAAACTTTAAATTTTATTCTAATTAATTAATATTTACAATTTTTAGAACATTAGAATTTATGACACCAAATTAACAAAATAATGAAAATGTTATTTTAATACAATTCGGTTCATCCGTTTTAAACTCTTAAAACGAACTTTGGATAATTTTGAACCATTAAAATTTAACTCCGAATTAAATAAAATACATGTTGATTTTATTAAACAATTAGCTTCAAATTATTAATCCCGGATAAATTTAAAATACCTTATTATTTTAAAAACACAATCCGGTTTAATCATTTAAACAAAACAAACTAATTGTTAAAATTATTTTGTATTTCCTTGAGCCTGCGGGTCTGCAAAAACAACCCACTCACCGTGGACAGCAAGCTGTCCAAACTATGAACAGCCCTACTGTCCACGTTGGGATGCCACCATGGATAGCTAGATGTTGTCCATAGAAATGGTGTCGATGTCCAACAACACCAGCCATAATGCACGCCAACAGTGGCGTAAATTCAATTCACGCCACTGTTTGGCTTTATTTTTTTAATTAATTTTATTTATTTATATTATAAAAATTAATTATTTATGTTATTAACAAATAATCATAAATTAATTAAAACAGTAATAAACATAACAAGAACTTAAGAACATAACCACAAAAATTAAATTAACTATTTTGGGAAAAATATCCAAAATCCAAATAATGATTTTAAAACCTTTTCTACCGAATAGAAAATTTTCACAAATCAAGAAACCTGATCTTTTGATGAAATAAAAAACTAATTAATTACAACAATCAATTTATCAAATTAATTTTGTCAATTAATCAACTTGAGGAAAAAAGGAAGAACCTCAAGATCGATTCCAAAACTTTTTCCATTAAGATGGAAAACCCATAAGAATTAAGAAAAACCCTAAACAATCCTCTTGATAGAACCAGGCTCTGATACCCAATTGAAGGGAATAATTATTGAAAACAAAACCGCGAAGGCGGGATTACCGGCTAAAATTTTTCTCAAATTCGAATAGGGATTAAAATCGATTTATTTCGCGAATAAAAACATACTTAATAAGTCTCTTTAAGAGATGGATGCCATAAAAGCTCTCTAATGGAAGCTCTCCAATCTCATGTGCACGAACTCCTATTAAATTGAGACCGGTGCTAGCCGAATGGATGAAGAATGATCAAAAGAAAACTCCTAAAACCCTCAAAACCCCATTATCTAATGATGTCAACGTGCTGCCCTCCCTTTTGTAGTGGGTACACTCACGTTAATATCATCTTAAAATTAGGATTGCCACATACTGTTTTGGTGTATGTGAATCTCTTAGGTTTAGGTTTTATCTTGCCTATTTATATATAATTAGTTTATTAGGTTTAGTTTTAATTCAATTGTGAATTTAACCCCATTAATTTTAAGTTTAATAATTAAATCCAATAGTTTAATTTCATAAATAAATTTAATTGTCAACTTTCATATTTTACAAATTAAATCATAGACAAAATAAAGATTGTAATTTAATTAAATAAATTGTCATGCTACAAAGTAATGCAATTAATTAACTTCAGTCAATTAATAATTTTAGTATACAATACTTTATGATTAAATTTATTCAATTAAATTATTTGACATATGAATTTATTTAATTATCAATTAAATAAGTACGATATGTAAATACAATTTAATCAACTTAATTTAATTTAATGAATAACATAAAACAAATTATATTATACCATTAATTAAATTAATTTGTCAGAGTTATATAGATTATTTAATTACATTGACTTGACATGTCAATTAATTAATAATCAATTCTTCATCAAGTTTTGTAACATTGCATGTACAAGGAATCCCAGATCAGTAGTTCTAATCGCACGATCCTTTGGGTCTGATCATATGTTGGCAATAAGATTCACCCATAGACTGCAAGCGAATTCTAGCAAACCATTATAGCCCCCAATTAGGACAGAATACATTCATCTATTAAAGATATTGAACTCAGTAGTTATCTTACAATGTCCTTTGCCAACTGACATCAATATCATGAACAAGAGGCATGATTAAAGTCACCTCTTATGCAGTTCATCGTATTTCTTAATCTAAAATAAAATGAAAAAGTAAGTCAATGACTTATTGGACGTCCTTATCACTTTTATTCATCAAGTAGCCGATGATTCATTTCAATTTATCAAATCAAATGACAGTTCTATCACTTCAACAATACTACTAATGTGGTCATGAAATATACCGAGCATACACGTACTTGTAATACAATATTTAAGGACCCTTTAGTAATATACTACAACATACTCAATTCCACATCAGTAATAAGTTGAAATCAAGTAAGAGGACAATTGAGACATACTCAGCAAATTGTCTATGACATATAACCATGTATCTTTGCTGTGTGGATCAGTACAGCCCCATTTTCCAACATGTGCCCATGTTCATGATCTACTGCAACTACATTGCTATAGATCATCCAACATACAAGTTTTTCATTTTATTCATTCCCATGATTAAAACAGACTTGAGACATTTATGATTATCAATTAATGGATACTCCACTCATATTATAGCACAAGGTATAAATGTAGTATATTATTTCCTCTATAACGTGACACTGTATGAACCAACGCTTTTAGGACTAGGGCACATCAACTATTACAACAATATATGCCCTAGAGGCAATTAGGGTGATATATCTTATCTGGTTATTTTATAAAATTAAGTTTATAATTAATAAATGTTTTTTATTTTGTGATATTAATGACTATGAAAATATATTATAATAGGTAAAATATATTCATTGATGTATTTGCAAAAGTCCTTAACAATATAATCACATGGATTGCAAAATGCATAGTGGGACTATATAGGTGATAACAGGTTTGTGTGCAATTATGATATGTCAGAATATTCATAGTCATAATTTCATCAAGACTGGACATTGATGTTAATGAATAGACTAGCATCTGTCTTCATATTCCTTGGATTAGATCCAAGTAGCATATCTTCGATTTTGAAGGGTGGTGCCTAGAGTTAACACATGGATGTATCCAAGGGGATACATGTGCTAGTGTTTTGTTTTATTGCAATAGCAATACAAGGATGCTGAGATATGAGATACTAGTTACCTTGCTCAGATTTCATTATAATTTGGATCATACTTAAACATCCATGTTAGCATGGTTTGCCTGACTCGAGAGGATTTATACTGACTGCAAGTCAAGGATTATGCAAGAGCCAAATGGGGTCGAATTGTCATTCTTTTTACTCAAAAATCCAAAGTTCAAACACATTCTCGGGAAAGTTCGATTTTCATTCTGAATAAAAAAATTCAAAAAGTCAACTTATGGTTAAACAAGGGTATATGGGCTCATGCTCATTTACGATGTCGTAAAGGGGAGCACACCCATTTACCCCCAAGGCTAAAATAGCCCTCCTCTACTTTGCCAACTACTCTGTAACCTAGGATTCTCGCAAAAATCTCGAATCTCTCAAATAGGTGAATGGGGGCATGCCCATTTACCACCCTAGTAAATTGGCATGCACCCATTTGCCCTCTATATAAAAGAACATTTTGTTCAATTCTAAAAGAGGATCTGAAAATTTTTCTCAAAAACCAAAGTTTTTCTCTTTGATCTCACAACATTTGAGTATCTAAATTCATCCATTCAAGGTTCAAAACAACTTCAGATCATTTCCCTCACATTTTCACATGGATTCATATTAAGTATCAACTATAAATTTTGGTTCGAACCATATAAAAATCACAAAACTTCCAAACTTACTCTCTATACAAGTTCATAATCATAAACTTGATAGATCTCTCATCTTAATCAAATTCACAACTTCTCAAAAAATTTGGTCTTGAACTGGCTCTTAAGTCATCCTGGACAAACGATAAGGTAACTGAGGGTAATTATCTCTTAGCCCACTTTTTATTTCATTATTTCCATATTATATTTTCATTTGTTAGGGTAAAGAGCCAATTAGGCCGGTTTTACCATTACTTTCTAATAAAATGGTTTAATATGTGTATATAATCTTGGGGGTAAAGATTGCAAATACCAAATAAGGGGAAACTCAGTCGGGTTATGTTATATCCCAAGTAGCATCGTTACTAAGTCAAATTTAATATTGCTAAATGTCATTTTATTAAGCCATCGTAATGTCGAAATTATTGCATATAATATAATTCCCAAAGTTTTGAATGATAGTAGCTATCATGTCTGAACACAAAATCTTTATTTTTTTGGTTTAAAATCTTGTTTTGGATCAGTATACCACAATTCCTAGGGAGCTGAACCGGTAATAAATCTTTTTGTATAAAATGAGGTATTAACTTTATTTTAAAATCATTTTAAACTTATAAGAAGAAAATGAATTTTTTTATATTTAATTTATGCATTATTTATGAATATAATCACATTTTTGCCTAAACAATTAGGTAAAATCTCTTTTGCAGGAAAATTATAGAACCAAAATGTTTTCTACAATCACACAAGTAAAAAACAGTATTTTTGCACCTCGCGCATCATTACATGTGACCCCTTAAAATTCCACCCTCACACAGTGGCGACTTCGTTATGGACGAGTTTTATTTTTATTTAAAACCATGTTTTAATCAAAATTAACTTTTTGACATGACAAAGAACTTTTACTCAAAAGTTTTGGAATTATGACATATGTGATGAAATTGCTATTATGCAAATCTTAGGATTGCTTTTGCATGTGGATTATCTCACCCGACAGTCAATTTAGGTGTCTCTTGGTGAAGTATCTCCCAAGTTCATTTTAAGGCCTGAGATATCGATCTAATCATACCCCTTGCGTAACGTACAAAGGACTGTGGTTCATGTAAGATCAAACTATCTAAGCATATTATATGTGGAAAGAGTCACTTTTGTTCATTTTAGGGTCATTGGATTCCGACACACAAACACTTTATGCCTAGTCTTGAAACCGATATACATATATAGATGAAACATAGTCACTTTCTTAAAGGTACAATGAACCTTGTGAGAACTCGAATAGACTTTTCTAGTTTCCCATTAACATAAAGCCAAGTTACCAAATGGAGACTACGGGTTGGAAGGCATTAACTAACCGTTTGCTCTCTATTCAGGTTATATATATTTGAAAATGTATAAATTATATACATGTCATGAAATCACGAATATGTGAAAATCTAATCACATATTTACGCAACAATAATATTTACTATGTGACATGCATTTTATTAAATTAAAATTGCCAAGTGAGTTACCCTGACAATTAAAGTCACTTTTCTAACTGTAAAAGACAACTTTGACAAAAAATTCAACCTTGACTGACTAACGAGTCGAGTCAACTTAAAATTGACCAGTGAGTCACTCCGACTAAAAAGTCAACTTTTGACCGAAAAGTCATTTTTGACCGACTAGTGAGAATAGTCGACTTAAAATTGACAAATGAGTCACTCCGACTATTAAAATCACTTTGCACCTTGACCGACTAGTGAGTCACCCCGACTATTAAAGTCACTTTTCCTATTGTAAAAGTCAACTTTTGACTGAAATGTCAACCTTAATTGACCAACGAGTTAAGTCGACATTATATTAACCAGTGAGTCACCCTTACTATTAAAGTCACTTTTTCTACTATTAAAGTTAGCTTTGGACCAAAATGTTAACCTTAACCAACCAACGAGTTGAGTCGGCTTAAAATTGACACATGAGTCACCCCGATATTAAAGTCACTTTATCTAAGTGTAAGCTAGACCGACCAGCGAAGCGAGTTGATTTAAAATCGAAAATGAGTCACCTCGATTATTAAAGTCACTATTCTAATTATGAAAGTCACCTTGGACCTATAAGTCAACTTAAACCAACCAATGAGTCGAGTCAAACTAAAATTTACCAAAGAGTCACTCCCAACTATTAATGTCACAAAATCGACTAATAAAATCACCTTTGACTAGTGAGTCAACTCAGACTGACTACTAAGTCGAGTCGAACTAAGTTTTGACCAGCAAGTCAACCAAAATAAAAAAATCAACTTAATTTTGATTGAAGCGTTTATATAATGACTTAATACCCGAATTGCTTTTCTTAGGAAAGGCATTGAACCTCGGCCAATACTCCATCTATATTCGGACCAACATTCCCTTCGAATATTTTGCAAATAACTCAAAGTCAAATGTACATGGAAACGCTCATTCATTCTTTCATTCATTTATTCTTTTAGGAGCGAAAGCCAACATGTTTTTATGCTTAAATCTATGTCTTTATGAGTATGCTTTAGTCTTTATGGGATTTGTTACTACTTTTTTTGTCATTTCAGGATTTTTAGGTGATTTGAAGAAAATTTGATAAAGCAACCATAACTGGTACTTCACCAGATCCTAGTGTGCCCACCAAAAGCAGTAAAAAGTCCTGGTGATTTCTGCAAATTTCATAATCTTCCAAAATGTCAAAGATACATCCAATTTAAAGATAATAGCATAAAAGTCAAAGGAAGAATTATCATTTCGGGCATATTCTATTTCTAAGGAGTTTTGATAAAAAAAAATGAGTTATTTTCCTTTACAAATTTTACTTCAAGGAAAGGATAAAACTCTACAATTTTTATCTCTCAGTAAAAGACTGGAGGATAAGATCAAAGGAAGAACAAACACCATTAAAGGCAAAGACTAGGAATCAAATAGAGCTCAAATTCCACGTGGAAAAGAGTCCATTTTAGTTTTTAGTCTAGTCTAGAGTTAGAACTATTTTCTATTTGTTTTGTTTTCCAAATTCTCTTATATTTTATCATTCTTTCTTTTATTTAATTTTGTTTTAATTGCTTTATTTATTCAAATTCTTTTCTGCTTAAGTTTAATTCCAAGTTTAAAAATTTATTTTACAAGTCTTTTACTTTATTCACATGCTTTGCATTTAGTCACTTTACTTTTACTTGCATTTAATCTCAGTCATGTCTAGCTAATTTCTTAGTTACTTCACCAAATAAGAATCAAGGTCATGTTTGATTAGTGTGAGAACTAAACATTCATACCGTTAGACATGATGTATGCCATATAGGTAGTTAGGGTGATATATCTTAATTAGTTACAATGTACAAACGGTTTCATATTACTATTAATAATAAGAAACGTGACTTTGTTATTTATCACTGTTTGATTAAATTATATATCTCGCTGTTATCACATATGTGTTATTATATATGCGCATTGATTAAACAAAGTCCATGACTACATCATAACATGAAACTGCAAGGACATAGTGTGTGAGAACTACACACACATATTACTATGAATAGTCTAAATATACATAGTCAGTTTCATTAAGACTAGACATATTAAAAGGAAAAGGAATAAAAAAAGAAAGGAAAAGAAAGAAAAAGATATAAGGAAAAGAATAAAAAAAATAAAATGAAGGAAATAAAAGGAAAAGGAATAAAAAAAGAAAGGAAATAAAAGAAATGGAAAAGATAACCAAATCATTAGCGAACTTACTTACCTTAGTGAATCATCAAGGGTATACGCTTCATACCCGAATCATTCGCCCACACGAGATAATAATTCACGTATCACCACATACCCTCGAATAGTGATGACCACATGGGTGTATCCAAAAAAGACTCTACCCTAATTGGGAAAAATAACCAAATCATTCATTAGGTAGCTATATACGGTAGTTGTTTTCATTTTATTAGGGTATGTCACACCACCCATACAAAACCTCAAACCATTGACCTATTACCACACAGGTAACATAGTCACCTCACTTACATCACTCATTGTACAAATCTAAAATCCAATCCCCGTTGTTGAATTTTCATTTCCACATGTTTTCATTTTTACCTAATGACTAACCTGCTTGTTTCAAATGGATTGACATACATGTTATTTCACATCATGGCATACTAACCCCTTGTGAATGCAGGTATAACATTAAAAATCTCATGCATTACCTGCATCATGAGTCATATCATGAATCCTACATGCATGATCTAATATTCTACTCGTGTATCAAGGGGGCTTGGAAGAGGCCTGCTCGCCGCCTGGTCCGCATTTCCCCAATTATGGCCAATCTGGAGGGGGTTCCGTACACTGACTCAAGTGAGGACTCGGGTTCGGACTTAGATTCAGTTCAACACACTAATATGGCCAATCCATGAGAAGAAGGAGCGGGAGAGGATCGCCCCGTCCTTATGGGATAAAGTTCTCAGCAATCCTTGGTGAGCGTCGAGATTGTAGCTACCTTAAATGCCTTTGCCAACAGCGAACAGCTAGCATCGCTCATTCGCCAACATGTCGGGAGGGCCCAGAATGTAGTGTCCAGCCTGGAGGTTACCCTCAACAACGTCAATCCAACAAGGGGACCTCCCACCTCACACATGGTGCCCCCAACTACCTTTTATCAGTTTGGGGCAGGACAAAGTCAGCTGAACCAGAATCCATTCTTCCCTGGACAAACTGTTTAGCCCACATTCGTACCAGGGCCTTTCTACCAAGGAATGTCCCAACAGCCTATTCCCACTTGGAGTACGTCGATTGCCTCACAATTCCAAGCACCTCAACTATCCCATTTTGCGACATATCCCCAGGGGCAATATGGCTCTTATCCAAGCGTAGGGGATGCCATCCTCCAACAACCTGGCATGGCAGAACTATGGCAACAGTTCTTGGCCATTCACGGTCGCCACCTAAGGAACACATACCCTACACAACCGATAGTCGGGGATGAAGATAACTTACCCCCAAACTTCGCAATGCCGTAGTTTGAGAAGAACGTAGGATCTAGTGACCTGCGCGCTCACTTGACGCATTATTAAACAGTGATGAGAGCATTGAGGGTCAGCGATCGAATGATGGCTAAGCTCTTCATCGTCACCTTAGGCCACCAGTCAACAAATGGTATAACCATCTTCTGCTAGACATAGCTACCAATTGGAATAGCCTCTCTCAAGCTATACTGGAGCATTATGGTTTCAACTCTCAGATGGAAACCACAATGTAACATCTGGAGGCTATAAGGCAAAGTCTTGGTGAGAGCTTCAAATCCTACTATGCTCGTTGGATGACGATATAGGTCAGGCTTAGGGCTCACTTGACTCTACCAGAGATGATAACCAAGCTTCTGGACGGTGCAATACCTTCATACAGGAACAAGTTTTGATCAGACATCTTTTCGAGCTATCAAGAAGTGTTTAGGTAGATAGGATAGAGCACTTTGAATCCATGGATACATTTGGGGGGACTAGCATGAGGGATTATTATGTAATAAATTAGCTTTCAGCTACTTTGCCCATGTGGCATTTGAATTTTGAATAAATTGAACTTTGTTTATTTGCTTGATATTTTATCAATGACATCACGCATTCTCATAAATAGTCATAATATTTTTAGCATGTATGACACATCATTTTATGAAATTAATTTGGGTATAAATGGATTCCCCACAATAAATTCAAATGATTTGATTCTTGAGAGAAAGGGAGAGATAAATAAATGTACTTAGATAACGCATGATAGCAATTGCCTCATCATACATGGATGAAAGATCAATGGAAAGATCTTTAAGCATGAAACCTCCACTGATTCACGCAAAGATCAAAAGGATAGAAGCTAGAATAAGGTCAAAATGTCAACCAAGCAAGTTGGGATCAAACAACTAGCGCAATGTCACAAAGAAGGAGTCGGGTCATTGCACACATCAACAACTCCATTCATAAGGACAAACAACCAACGTAATAACACAAAGAAGGAGTCGGATCATTGAACATGTTAACAACTCCATCACCACCATTCATAAGACCAAACAACTGGCGCAATGCCACAAAGGAGTTAGATCGTTAAACACGTCAACAACTCCATCACCACCATTCATTAAATCAAACAACCGGCGCAATAACACGAAGAAGGAGTTAGATAGTTGAACACGTCAACAACTCCATCACACGGATCACCACCATTCATGGGATAATCAAACAAAATACTAAAGATACAAAAAGGAGTCAGATTGTTGAACACGTCAACAGTTCTTTCACATGACTCGCTACTATTTGTGGGGCAATCATCGCACCATCAAAGGAAGTGCTGATGATCAAGACCCATCATCATATACACCTCAAGCTAGCAAAGTGGTGTGAGCACCAACCAATTGACCAGAAATGCTGAACGAGACAACAAATGAAGTCATGGACATGGATGGTGATAGATTTACTAAATTAACCAAGTCTTACACAATTGCTATCGCGCATAGGTGAAAGAAATAAATAAATAAATAAAAAGCTGTACAAATAAATTTGTATTTAGCTTGTCAATTAAAACTCGGTTAGTTGATAAAAAAATTAAGACTTCTTTTCAATCAACAGAAAAAATAGTTCGCTGAGTTGAAAACCCAAAAAGGGCGGCTCAAGCAAAACTTAGGATATCAAGAGAACCACATTAGTTAGAAAACTTGAAAGGGCTAATTAATGGCAGGAGTCAAATCATTTGAAACATTTATACCCCTGTTAAGTTCATCAATGAATTGTCATTTTTATTGAATCTTTATGCATATGCTTATCTTGATTGCTTGCATGCCAATGGTAGAATATCGCAAGTAAATATCCCAAAAAAATAATAATAAAGAAAAAAATAAAGAAAAATGAGTTTGCTGGATTGAAAATCTGAAAGGGCGGTCTAGGCAAAAATTAGGACAAGGTTCGATAGATTGAAAACTTGAAAGGGCGATCTATGCAAAACTTAGGACCATAGAAATATCAAATTCATCATCTCCTCCTCGAAACGGTACGAGGCATCATATACCTTCAACACTTCAGGCAAATGGCTTCCAAGCGATCATCGTTGACACAATGCGGGATCAATGATTCATCTAGACTTTCCTCAAATCAGATCCAAGCTATGAACTCGAATTTGATTCAACGAACCCATGGAATCCCTAACAAGATAAGTCATAGGGGCATCCATGCACCAGCACAAGAGAGGGCTCTTCACTAAATGAAGACCATGACACCTACAACTGATGAACATACATCATATTTCATGCATAAAATCATGCATTCATTACATTCACATCATGTCATTTACAGGTAAAGACGATGCCAAACCAGGGCAACACTGTCCCGATAAACAAGAATCCCCACCTCTACATGAGGAACCTACAAACAAGACAATGGCCCACTCAAGCCTAAAGTCAATGTTAAAATGCCATAAAAGCCTCCTAAATAATGGAGCGGTTCTCGGGACATCCCCTAATTTCTATTAAACTTATTTATTTATCATGTTTTAATTTTTGATTGAAGGGGCAAAAATTTTTTGCTTTGCATAAACTCAATAAAATAATTAAAACATTCATTATCAAATGTATTAACATTATACTTTTCCATGATTTGTTACAGGAAACAAGTCAATATCCTATTAAGGAAATACAAAACACAACCGAAGAATGAAACGGTTATCTCAATGGCTGAAAAATGAAACAGTCTCATTTATCAATCAAAGAATGAAACGGTTGCCAAACACTAAAGAGACGCCGCAGAAAGAAAGAGCCGACCAGCCTACAAGGGGCACCAAGTACATAAAGGATTTTGAAGAAAGAAACGGATGACCCTATGAAGACATAGCACCAGAAAGGAATGCCTACGTTATCACCAATTGGGAACAAGAAGTCACCAACCACACTGGTCAAGCATTCTCTCTATCCCTACGCTCTTTTCATGTGATCATACTGGTTATACAACCAGTGATGATCACACGAGGGGCAGCTGTGAGCATGGTATTTTTTACCAGCTTGCGCGTTCAATGATGATGACTTTTCGAGATATTTATCCTCGAATCACACAATTTTCGACCGTCCGACGACTTAAATGTTGTACTAATAACGCTCAATTTCAACATGTGCTCAAATTTTGCACTAACATCAAACTTTTAATACATAACACTCAAAATAACCTTGGACAAATGTTAGTAAAGTATAAGAAATCATAATGTATAACTAATAAAAATATCAAGAAAATTTTTTAAATTCTTCGATCTTTTCATTTTACTGAATTTTTTTAGATTTTACAGGATTTTTACAAATGCCCCCCACACTTGAAGAACACAATGTACTCATTGTGAGATATTTAATAAAAATCAAAACTAAACACACAACTAATACAAAATAAGAGAAAGAAATTGAACCCATTTTACTCTTCAGATTTCGAATATGGTGGACTCTGAGAGATTTCCAAATTTAGCATTCTGAAGAATGTATTCAACTTCCGATTCAATGACATGTTTGATTTTATCAGTTGAAGAACATCTTGTTGTATTGAGGCAATGTCTAGGCATGCTTGGTCGACATCTTGCACGTATTTTCCTCTCTAAGTATCATTTGTACTTCCCGAGGCTTGTCTTGAATTACCACTCTCGAATTGAACTTCTTCAACATCTTCCTTGTCGGTTTGGTTTTCTTGAGTAGTAGACTCTTGCGTCGGTCTAAGCTTCCATATCCTTACTTCATACGGTAAAAACGTAAACTTTCCTCCTTCTTCTTTAACTAGTCCTGCTCTCTTCGTATACATGCCTCTCATAAAATTAAATTTCTCCCTTGGATTATATTTGTCCGGTAATTGATTCTTCGATCCCAAAATTATCCCAAAAATTGTATTCACACCTCCAACTCTAGCCTTTTTATGTGTAGTCAGACTAGTGATGGGCTCCAAAATATACATCGGAAACTTTGGTCGAAACTGCAAAACTGCACACTCCAATATTTCCAAGTCTTTCATTGACACCTTTTTTGTTTTGTGTTGGAATAGAAGACTTTGAGAAATAACTTTGTGAAGGTAGAGAAGGCTATTACTTTGGATGCTCTTATTGGACGAATTCTTGACATCATATCAATATAATCCCGTTAATTCTATCCATATATCTATCAATTCATGATCTTCATCTTTCTCAATATCATCATAATTTTCTCATAAACCAAACCATTTGATTAAATCCATTATTGTGAACTTATATTCTTTTCCTTCATTCCTTAATTTCTTCTTCATAAAGTTTCCATCTTCAGCAAGAGTTACCAAGAATTCGAGGACCCATTCCTCGATAAAAGGAAATCACATATTCACAAACTTCTCCAATCCAAATAGTGAAAAATATCTTTCTACTTTCGCGTGACTCCCAGCATCAATAGCAAAAGTAGGATCATAGAAAATCATGCCATGAAAATCGAAGTTCTTAATTCTCAAGTATCTTTCCACTTCTTCATCATTATAGATTGGGAAGGGACATCCATACTTATTTTGTTGGTTGACCAACTTGTTCTTCCCTTTGGTTACTATAGACTTCTTAGGAGCCATTGAAATCAACAAAGAAATAACAGTGTTTGATTTGAAAAACAGAGAAAACTTGATTTTACAAAAAGTTGTGATTAAGAATAAGAGTTTTTGGTGAAAACAAAACAACAAAAGAAGTTATTTATAGAGAAATTAGGATAATTATTTCCTTCCCAATGGATATATGATAAATATAACCATTAGAATATAGCTGTTACTGCAATAACTGCTGTGTAGATCGCACAGGTCACGATCTCGAGAGTAAGTAGCGATCGTGACTTTCTCTTACTCGGAAATAGAAAGTTCAAATCAAATAGATCACGAGCATGATATATGTCACGATTGGGAAATGCCAAAATCCAAAAGGTTTTTGTTCTTTTCTTTTATTTTTGAAAACACATTAACTTAAAAATATACACAAAATAATTAAAATCTACTATATTATAT
>CATIWQ010046628.1:0-56043 GCA_949673415.1 Euphorbia schlechtendalii
CTATATATATACACACACACACACACACAAACATATATATATATATACATACACACACATACATACATACATATATACATACATACACACACATACATATATATATACACACATACATATATATATATATATATATATACACACCTATATATATATATATATATATATATATATAGGTCGTCGATAGCTTTTAGATAACTTTTAGATAAAATTATGTAAATTGATTAATAGTTAGGTACATATAATATTTAATTAATCAACAATGTGTTGAGAATTCAATATAAGAGATATACCACAAAATGACAGGTTAACATTATGTTGATGTTGACCATAGAAAAGAATATTTTCCGCTGGTAATATATATTAGGAGTTCACCTAGGAAGTAAATAATGTTAATGTCCTATTCGGTTTAGTTTTATAAATTTGTATGATTGTTATTTATTGTTAATGCTAACTTTTACTATTTGAAAAGTTAATATCAATTGTTTAACAATGATAATAAAAGTACACAATTGCAATGTTGTTCCTGCGGTGTTAGAAATGGGTGCGTTTGCCCATGGTCCATGATCATTAAGTGTTTTGAAAATATTTTTTAGTTTAAATTATTGTAATTTATGTTAAAAGATAAAACTAAACATTGACTATGGTTGAATTAATTAATTAGGTACTTGTTAATGTTATGAAAGATGAAAAAATATTAATTTTTATTACATTTTTTTTACTGATAATCCATTTTTATTAATTTTTATATTATTTTATTTAGAGGGGCCAGAAACATGTATGTACTATTCCAATATTGGAATATAAGAAATATGGTAAAATAAAGAATGTTATACTCCGTAAAAGTTTTTAAAAAATTATTTTATTCTTTTGTATTTCATTTCAGTTGTGAACTATTTACTCATTAAGACTACTAATAAATGCAAAAAATTTGATTGTTATATTAGTATCCAAACAACCACTTAATTAATATTAGTGAGAAGAAAATAATTTTATTTGCGACAAACATAGATAATTAGACTACATCAATTACACTCAATTTGTGTCCTCTTGATCATAAGATTAAAACCTGTTTTGATCCGGATTGGTGCTTCACTTCATGTCAAACATTCAATTTTTGATACTTGAAAAAAAAAAGTTCTTAACCATTTCTACTTTATTTTTTATTTTTCTTTCCTACAAGTGATTTTAAAAGAAAAAAAATTTGAATATGAAAGCATATATGATTTTAAAAGATAATTAGTCACGATAAATTTTCTCCAAAAATCTACTTTAGGGTGAAGTAGCATTTACAAAAATTAAAGAACGCATATCTTTTTCCTAGCTTCTAGTAAATATCATATATAATTCCCCAGTTAAGAGAGATATGATTGCTATATTACTGGTGGCGTGAAAATGCCAAAAGGAAAACGGTTTTATAGGCACTCAAAAAGTACTTGAGGCATTGAAAAAACTATACGGTGAACACTAAAGAGTAAAACATCAAAACAAAAACAACATAATACAAACATATCTCACATTGAATACAATGATTAAAAACGTTTGTAATATAAAAAAAAAGTTTCATCGAAGAGTGCTTATTCATAAACATCGTGATTGATCATTTAAACACAACAGAAATTAACATTTAAAGTAAAGAACGATGAAGATTAGAGAATTGCAGGGCACAGCGAGAGAGGAAGGGAAAAAAAACAAACCTAACAACAATACATATTTTTTATTCTTCCACAAATCCAAAAAATGCACCCATAGGTTACTTGGAACAAAAACTCAACTTGACGGGAATTGAATTTGTAAACCTAAAATTTGAGCAAATTAGATTGAAACAGTTATATTTTATATAAAAATGAATAAATAAAAAATTTTAAATTTTAGGTTAATTATAAAGGATTTAAATCTTCTATCCCCACTACTCTATTCCCAACTCTATCTCTCATTTAATGTATGCCATTTGTGCATGAATTATACATGTAGTATTGAAAAAATTATTTTGAAATTGTAAGTAACTGAAAAAGATAAAAAGATGGGACACATATCATATATTGAATGAGAAACAGAGTTGAGAACAGAGTAGTGGAGACACAAGATTTGAATCTTATTATAGATATTTCAGCTTAATAATCACCAGAAAAGAGGTTAAAGAAGCGGCACCAAGTATCGGTTCTCTGGTTTTGTTTCTTCAATAGCTTGCCACTTGCCACTCTCATTCTCATTTCTATTTAATTTATTAATTAAGCTTCAAAATAGTACAGAGTTCTAACACGCTATTCTTTTTTATTCTTCCTATAAATTCCCCCACCTCAGTCGCCTTCTGTGTAGTACTGAAACAACTAGATCACTCCACTTTCTGCATCAGCTACTGTACCACTCTATATATCTATCTACCCATCGCATTTCTTTTTCTTCTGTATTTACTCATTTGCCGCCATGGCCACTCCCGTCTTAACTCGTATCCCCAGCATGCGAGATCGTGTTGAAGATACTCTTTCTGCTCACCGCAACGAACTCGTTGCTCTGCTTTGCAGGTTTAATTCCATCTCGCTACTTCATTTTTCCCGGTGTATTGTGTTGTTTCCTTTTTTAATAGAAGGAATTCAAAATCTTGTAACCGTTTCTATACTGATATATTCGTGAATTGTTCAACGATCCTTGTGTTTTATGCTCGCGTTTGTGTTCGTTTTCTCGATTTCTGTTTTTAATCGGCGAGGAATAGGATTTTGCGCTTATGTGACGGTTACTTTGGGATTTGAAGGTATGTGGATCAAGGAAAAGGAATTTTGCAGCCACATACTTTGATTGATGAACTTGATCATGTTGTCTGTGATGAAGAAGCAAGGAAGAAACTCAAAGCGGGTCCGTTTGGTGAAATCCTTCAAGCTGCTCAGGTGACTTTTCCGTTTGTTTTGTTTATCCTTTGCCGAATTATTTTTTAGATTAGATAGAATTCTATCCTTTTTACTCTTTTTTGACAAACATTTTTAGATGATGAGAGGGGACGACACTTGTCCGCCATGGGCTTATTTATCATTGACTAGTGTACCTATTGTTTTAGTAAAGAATAAAAGTCGTGATCGAACTTTCAAGGAACATCCATGCTGCGAAAAAGGAAATTGAGAAAAAAACAAATTAGCTTTCCTTTTCATCGGTTATTTGTAAAACTAGATTGTTCTTTCTTCTAAAAAATCCTGACACAAGTGAATTAGATAACAACTTTTATTCTACCATGCTAGAAGAGGGTATTTGACTTGCTATTTAAGTATGTAAATTAATATCAACCATTTAGTTAAATCTGGCGATTTTACTTTTGTGTTAAGTGTGTGGGAATATCTTCTTCATTTTTTATACATTTCACCTATTCTACCCCTTGAATCCAGCCAAAGCGCCATCAGTTACATTTGTTAAAGAAATGACAATTGCACACTAGTAAGCTTTATATTTGTTTAACACCCCCATAATCTGAATTACCAGATGGTTTAACTGATCATGAGAAATAGATCAGTAAACGCTTTTGGGCGTGTTAGTAAGTTACCCCTAAAATTAGCTGCTTTCTGTGCTTGTATGTTTCCTGTTCATATAAAGGTTCACTCTTTCAAATTGTTTCTGCATCTTTCTGCAAATTGACACATGTTGATTACAGGAAGCCATCGTTTTGCCTCCATTTGTGGCTCTGGCCATTCGTCCAAGACCAGGTGTTTGGGAATATGTCCGTGTTAATGTATATGAACTCACTGTGGAGCAACTGGACATTCCTGAATATCTTCGCTTCAAAGAAGAACTTGTTGATGGACCGTAAGCCATTCTTCCACTTAACCTTTGTTTTTCCCTGTTTCTAGTAATATATTTGGGACATATGCAATACCATGTGAGCCCTTGAGTCCTTTATACTTGATTATTTACTCTGTACTTTTTTTCTGATTGTCTTAAGGTCTGATGATCCCTATGTACTCGAGCTCGATTTTGAGCCATTTAATGCAGATGTTCCTCGCCCCACCCGTTCTTCGTCTATTGGCAATGGTGTTCAATTCCTCAATCGCCATCTTTCTTCAATCATGTTTCGTAACAAGGACTGTTTAGAACCCCTATGTGATTTTCTTCGAGCGCACAAACATAAAGGGCATGTAAGTTTTGCAACAAAAGAAACTTCTTTCTGAGTTTGTTTACATGTAAACATTGAACTTCATTCATAAATTTTCATGTGTAACTTAGCTTCAGGTTTCATATTTGGTACCACTGATGCCTGGAGCGCTTAGAATATTTGAAAAATGTGATCACCGTTCACTGATATATACTTGTATTGATTATTCTATGAGTTAAATGTTTAAATTAAGGTAAATATGCAGTCTTTGATGCTGAATGATCGGATTCAGACTATATCCCGACTTCAGTCTGCCCTAGCCAAGGCAGAAGAATATATTCTTAAGCTTCCACATGATACGCCATATGCTGACTTTGAGTATACGTAAGATCTCTGCAGATAGTTTCCCCTCATCTGAATTAATCGTTTTTCTTCATCTGATTATCTGTTGCTCCTCGTTGTTTTGATCTAGATTGCAAGGATTGGGTTTTGAGAGAGGTTGGGGTGACACTGCAGCAAGAGTGCAGGAGATGATGCATCTTCTCCTGGACATCCTGCAAGCTCCCGATCCCTCGACTTTGGAGAAATTCCTGGGGAGAATTCCTATGGTCTTTAATGTTGTGATTTTATCTCCCCATGGATACTTTGGACAAGCTAATGTTTTGGGATTGCCTGACACTGGAGGACAGGTACTTCTTGACTTTTTTTGTCTGCAACCAAAATTTGTTGAATAACACCGTGAATGTGGATATTTCTTATACAAGAGGAATAGGTATGGCCTGGCCGAGGTTTTTGAGTTTTTATGGCTGGAGACCTATGCTAATGCCAATGACTCGTGAATATAATGTGCAAATCTGTCTAAACTATTCTATATATACCCTCCATTCCTTCTGAATGGAAAAGAAGAATAAAAAGGGCAAGTCATGCATGGTATTTTTTTGGTATCCCCTTCTTATGCATATAAGTTAATTCTAGTTGACATGCAGGTAGTATATATACTGGATCAAGTACGTGCCCTGGAAAATGAAATGCTTCTTAGAATAAAGCGGCAGGGTCTAGATGTCAAACCCAAGATTCTAATTGTAAGTATATACATGCTTACCTTCGTATACCTAGCTTCGGCCACTGTCTCCAAGTAATTCATGTATGAGTAGTGCATAACTCTCTATTGTCTTCTCCAAATATTACAAATACATTTTATTTGTCTTTTAAAGGTGACCAGGTTAATTCCTGATGCGAAAGGGACAACATGCAATCAGCGGATGGAGAGGGTCACTGGAACAGAACACACACACATCTTGCGAATTCCCTTCAGATCAGAAAATGGAATTCTTCGAAAATGGATCTCCAGATTTGATGTGTGGCCATATCTTGAGACCTTTGCTGAGGTATGGCATGCATGGGCATGGGATGTACTTTAATTGCTTAACAAATGACTTTTCGATTCAAAAATATTAACAAGTAGATCATCTTAGTTAGCTTCTCAATACGCTTTTAGTTGAGTTGACAGATGAAGTTATTTCATTCCTATTAATATCTCATTTATTTTCTTCATGAAATAAGGATGTAGCCAGTGAAATCGTCGCTGAGTTACAGGCGATTCCTGATTTTATTATTGGGAATTACAGTGATGGGAATCTTGTTGCGTCTCTGTTGGCTTCTAAAATGGGTGTCACACAGGTAAGCCCTGATTTTCTTAATATTTCAATCAAATGATCAAGTAAGAAGAAGGAAAAAGATTTACTTTTTGAACCTCCCAATGTGCAGTGCACTATTGCCCATGCCCTGGAGAAAACCAAGTATCCAGATTCGGATATATATTGGAAGAAATTTGATGAGAAGTATCATTTTTCATGTCAATTCACCGCTGATATATTAGCCATGAACAATGCAGATTTTATCATTACCAGTACTTACCAAGAGATTGCAGGATCGTAAGTGTCTCCTCTGTGAATTCAAAATTTTGTGTAATGTTTTCACTTTAGCAAGACAAAATAATGCTTTTTATATGAGCAAATTAATTTTGTGTACCTTTTGCAGAAAGAATACTGTTGGTCAGTATGAGAGCCACACTGCTTTCACGCTTCCAGGATTGTATAGAGTTGTTCATGGCATTGATGTCTTTGATCCAAAGTTCAATATTGTGTCTCCTGGGGCAGATCTGTCCATCTATTTCCCATACACTGAGAAGCAAAAAAGACTCCTAGCCCTACACAGTTCAATTGAGAGAATGTTGTATGATCCTGAGCCGTCTGATGAATGGATGTGAGTCTTTTTTTCATTTTAAAGTTTTGATGTCATGTATAATAATATCTAGGATGCACGTCGACAGATGAGTATGAAATTTAACTTTAACATCGATACTCCGATATTAGTTTTGTTCATAAGAATTTTGTTTCATGGATTTTTTTAGTTTATTTAATGATATGAACAAAATACATATAAAAAATGTTGAAACCCTGGAATACGATGAATAAAAACACTTCAGGAATCATTTTATAATATCTGATTTCTTCTTCATATCTTGGCAGTGGAGTAGTGAGTGACAGGTCAAAGCCCATAATCTTTTCCATGGCAAGGTTGGACCGGGTGAAAAACATGACTGGCTTGGTAGAGATGTACAGTAAGAATGCCAAACTGAGAAAGCTGGCGAACCTTGTTGTAATAGCGGGCAACATTGATGTGAAGAAATCCAAGGACAGGGAAGAAATTTCTGAAATTGAGAAAATGCATAACCTTATGAAAGAATACAAGTTGGAAGGACAATTCCGATGGATAACAGCCCAAACAAACCGAGCACGTAATGGTGAGCTCTACCGTTATATAGCTGACTCCAAAGGAGTTTTTGTGCAGGTATGTGATTATAAGGATAGCCTGCTTTCATAAAAAAAATACTAGTATTTTCCTCAGGCGACTTACTTGGTACATTCGATTTTACTACTCTTTTAATGCAGCCTGCTGTTTATGAAGCTTTCGGACTGACAGTTGTGGAGGCCATGACTTGTGGTCTTCCAACATTTGCCACTTGCCATGGTGGTCCGGCAGAAATTATTGAGCATGGTATATCAGGATTTCATATTGATCCATATTACCCCGATCAAGCTTCTGCAAATATGGTAGATTTCTTTGAGAAGTGCCAGGAGGACCCACTCCACTGGAATAAGATTTCCGATGCAGGGCTTCGAAGGATTTACGAAAAGTTAGTAACTATCAAAAGATCGAATTTTATTTTGTACAACAATATGTATGTGAAGCTCACTCAGATTTTGTGAATAGATACACGTGGATGATTTACTCCGAGAGGCTATTGACACTTGCTGGTGTATATGGTTTCTGGAAGTATGTTTCGAAGCTCGATAGGCGTGAAACCCGGAGATATCTCGAAATGTTCTACATTCTCAAATTCCGTGATCTGGTGAGTGTTTATGAACCCCTTTCGCTTATATGTTTCTTAAGCAGCATGCTTGGCCATTTTTATCTTTGTTTTAGACTTTTAGCTCATTTAATATGCTGACATGGAATCCCTTTCAGAATTTCAATTGTAGTTTCTATTAACTGAAAAATAACTGGCCTGGGAAAAGTGTTCAGATTAATAAAAAATATTGGCGTCATAAATCAAAATGAACAAGTATATGAGGTTTAACACCACTATATAGAACTGTTGAGGAAATTGAAATAAGAACTACTTCTGAACCAATAATTAAATATTTCAATCATGTTAATCTAGTTGAGTAATAGAGCAATTCAATGAACGTGGTTGATTTAAAGTTCTAATTGAATGTTACTCTATGAAAGTTGAATGATGTGTAGAAATATCCAACCCCTAATCCCAATATTCTTATATCAGGTGAAAACTGTTCCTTTGGCAATTGACGATCAACACTAAGACAGTGGCAGCATTATGGCAGAACAGCGACAATATAGTATGTTAATAAAATCCTACGATTGCAACTGATTTGTACGAAGTCAGTGGTGTGAAGTTTTCTTACCTTAAATGCTTCAAGGGATAACCGTGTATATCCTCTTGAGCTTTCTTGCTTTAATATTTTTCAGTAGTTACTATGTCGACTTTCAAATAAGCTGCCAGAATTTGTCAAGTTCAATTTGTATTTCTTGAAACAATATTAACAGTAATAGTATGTTTAACCAGTTCATCAATAGATTGATGGATTGCTGAAGTACTTTTTGGTCTTGAATTAATTATTGAGCAGTATTCAAATTGCTGCAGTGGTCATCATACAGTTTATTATGGAATTTATATCGTTTAAAATCAGTTTTTCAGTTGCATAGACAACAAAGATAAGACTATATTATTATACACAATGGAATACAGGTAAAGCGCATTTGCTAAATATTTCTAACTGTTTTATTTGTTCGAGATTTCGAGGTTGTATCATAAAATAACTTGTTTAAATATGTTCATTCAGATTTACGGAGTTGGTCCATTAAATTTTGCATCAATTACGAAAATGTAAATATCACTAATCTGGTTTTTGGTAAAGGTGTCTGGGGTGTTCTGTGTCATTCACCCTATTTAATTTATTACTGCTTTGGTGTTTGGTCAATTAGAATTTTTTTAAAAAAAGGCATAAGATGTTATGGGCTAAATAACGATCTTCTTGAAGAAAAATGCAATATCTTAAAAAATACAGTAGTAAGAGTATTTTTAGTAAATAGTGAATTTTAGTAAGAGTAATTTTAGTAAATAGTGAATTTTAGTAAATAGTAAATAGTGAAGAAAAGATCACATTGATAGTGATAAAATAAATAACAAATTTTGAAAAGTAATCACAATAAATTTATTTAATATTGTATTTTCTTTTTTAAAAAATAAAATAATAACAAAAATTAAATCATTTATTAAACAGCCTCTCATCAATAAAATAAGATAAGAATTATTTAGTCAAATTTCTATTTAGTTGTTTACACATAAAAGATCAAATAGACATTTCATAACATTTGTAACTAATGTGGAGTCAGATTTTACTTGTTGTCTATTTTATAAAAGATCTAGGGCTCATTTGTTTCCAGGAAAATTTTGTGTAGGAAAATATTTTCTGAATTTTCTTGCGTTTTTTTTATTTGGAAATAAGTCAAAAGAAAATATTATGCAAGTCAACATGAAAATGTAATGTAAATAATGGAAAATGTTTTAAAAAAAAAAGATGTGAAAACATTTTTCCTTGTTTTCTACTTCATCTCCTCCACTATTACCACCTTCACTTCTTTCACCAACACCAACATATCCATCACTATCTCCATCCCGCTACCGCCACCATCATCACCACCTTCTCCATCCACTTCCGTCACCACCACCATCTCCACCCGGATAACACCGCTTCCTTCACTACCAGCACCACCATTTTTTCCACCCACACCAACACATCTATCACTTCCTTCACCCTATTATCTTCATCACGACCGCCACCACCTCCTTCATTCACCGCCACCACCACCATCACCCACACAAGCACATCCACTTCTTCCTCAAACACCTCTATCGTCACCACCACCACCTCATCCACCCCGCCACCACCACCACTTCCTCTACCTATATTACCATCACTTCCTCCACCCTTCCATCACCACTACCTCCATCGTCACCACTAAATTCATCCCCTTCATCTACATTTATTTTTATATAAAAATGTAATTCTTACTTAATATAATATAATTTTTATATAATAATTATTATGTTATATTTCGCACACTCACACTCACGCACACACGTGCACACGCACACACGCACAGCATGCGCACGCACACGTACACAAACACACACACACACAAGTTAAATTAGGATTTTGTATAGTTAAATTTGTGGTTGGAAAATTATTTTTCAGAATTGTAAACAAACATTATAAAATATTTTACAGTGATGTAGCCAAACATAGGAAAATATTTTATTTTTCCAGCATAATATTTTTCTTTGCACAATATTTTCCTTTGGACAATATTTTCCTGCAAACAAACGGGATCTAAAAACGCAACATGTTACTACTATATGGCGTTGAAATTTATAATGTAATATAAGTTTGTTTTAACAGAATCATAAGTAGAAAATTCTAACATTAATTTAATATTTACCTTCGCTATTAAAAATAGGACTTGTTTGTTGACGAAATGATTATTTCATGGAATAGAAAGAAAAATGAATGTAAAAAAGTTACAAATAAAAGGAATGGTTTTTCCTTGATTACTATAGTATCTAGGAATTCCGTCAGTTTACGGATTCAAATACTCTACCACTTTTTGTTCGTTTTTCTCTTAATTCACGGAATAGTCATTCCGCCGATAAAACTAACCCAAAGTGTTTGAGAATGTCCTGGGTAGGCTTAATTAATCTTGACAAATAATACAGCATTCTAATATAAGTAATTAAGTAAACTAAAACTTAAAATATGCTAAAGGAATTTATTAGATGCTAATAATTATTTAAACTTTTTGGTCATGTCATTAAAAAAGTGAAAAGGATACGAAGCTGGGATGTGGATGTTGCACAATGAATCACATATATATAAATACGTGCAACTTTAGGGCAGCATATAAATTAACATCTGTCACAGAATATGGCATTTATAAAATAATAAAGCAAAATCTCTATGGCCTAAAATATATAAAATCAAATAAATATCCAATTGGATTAGATGAGATAAAATTAATTAATTACCAAAGGAGGGAACCGCACCTACAAAACCAAATTTGAAAGTAGCATAAAAAGGATGTCTAGCAAATAAAATGAAATGAAATGGGAATAGTTGGGAATTTTAAAAAGAAAAAAAAAATTCCAAAAGAATAAATGTCTTTTTTGCTTAATGGAAATCTTTTGATATGAAGCTATCAATCTTTTTCCAATTCCAAGCTATTTCTTAAAGTGGGCAGCAAATTTTGTCTTCCATTGATAATTTTATTTTTATGTCTATATATGATTTGTACTGTATTTCCAATTTCTTTTACTTTTCCTATTACACCACTTAAAACGACATCAAAACTAAAACGATTGCTTTTCTTGAATTCAGATTTGTTAATTCATTACATTAAACTTTGACCTTTTTTTGGTAGTGGTTGTACAAAGTACTAACCCAATTACAAGAAAACTGTTATGTAAGTCGGAGTTTTACCTTCTATAAATTCTGATATTATAGTTGAAAGGTCAATATCGTCAACTTGTCATGCTTTATTAATGTATCTTCTGGGTTTGTTTATAGTTCTTGTTGTTGTCTTAAAGTTAGAAAATAATACAACTTATGGGGGCATTGATGTGGAATGCACTACAACTATGTTTAGCTTTATGATTAGTTTATGATTTGTGCAGCACGTGCCCACAATGGATTAGGAACAATAGATTAGATTACCCTTACTCTCAAGTGTTTGTTTTTACTTTTTTTAATTAAATTGTGTTCAATATACGTTTAATGTATTTTACAATGGTATGATATTTTTTTTTTAAGTCTTAAAACTATCTTAGGCTTTATTCCAAAAGTGTTCATACCAATAAAGATATTATTAATGATTATATATTTATAATCCTCTCAATGTAATCTATGATGTATGATAATTATTCATTCCTCAACATATTCGAACAAAAAAAACATCAACTAGAAGAATGGATAAATCATATATAAATTTTTTTAGGGGTAAAGAACTCGTGGATAGTATTATATCATATACAATTACAAAAATTTTGATATATACCTTGATTTCGTATTTGGTCTTTTTCTTCGACAAAATAAATTACGAACTGAGCTTTCGGCTAAACATTCAACCTGAAATGGCATTGGATGTTTATTACACATTCCCTTCTTTATTTGTTATGTTAATTATTAAGGTTGTTTGCATTTATGTATCTTTAGGATTTTTTTTTGTTTGTTTTAAAAATAAGATGTTTTACAAATGTTTAAGAAATAAAAATTTGAATGTTAAAAAAGTTGCATTCAAATTTTAATATAACAAGTATGGTGACTTTGTTTGCCATGTCTTTTGTCTTTTATAATTATTTGATTAATGCTTTCCAAAAAAAATAATTATGTGATTAATGGTTTGAAAATTGATCTAACGTGTAACGCAGAATACTCAAAAGCTATAAACATTCACTCACATACATAAGATATTTTTATACGGTTCCCTCCAATATTATGTTAGGATATTATAAAGGTACGTCAAAGAATCTAAGTGGGTTGCTTTATTGATTGCTTGAGGTCAAGAAGAAGTTTACACTTGAGTTTTTCGTAAAATTATAAACCTTAAAACTAAGCCAAAATAGAAAACTCATGCACAAAGAAACTCACACAAGCAAGAGAATACAAATTACAAAAGACACAATGAAAACTCTAACCGAGTAGAGTATTTATAACCTTTACGGAAGATCGAAGGAAGAAATGACTGTCTCTAACAAACTACATATGCCAACTTGCAACAGATCTTCATTACAACCACCAAAATGCATATCAAGATGACCAAATACCAGAGATATCAAATGGCGATTAAGGAATCAGCAAAGAAAGAAAAGCAGGAGCATAAGAGAGTTAAGGGTTGCAATAAACCCTAGGCACTGAAAATAGCTTAAATAGCTCTCCGAATGGTTAAAACGCACGGCAAAGCTAATGGGGGCAATATAGATCTGTTCATCGAGCGGGTTGAGCCGGGTTTTTTTATTAGAAACGTTAACCCAAGCCCGGCCCAAACCCATATTTTAGAATTTTGGGCTCAGGCTGGGTTTATAAAGTCATTGGACCAAGCCCATAAATATTTTTTTGTTTTAAACTTTTTTATTATACTAAATAGAAAAAATATAAAATAAACCAAAATATGTTTAAATTTTACACATAATTGCATTGATTACATATAATCTTTAATATTTAGTAACATTTATTGTAATCAAGTATACAAATTTAATTGGATAAAATATAAAATCTTAAAGGTAATTATAAATTTAATGTATAAATATATAATAAATAAATAAAATTCTTCGTCATGTCGGGCTTGGGTATTTAAATAAAAATCAAGTCCGACTCATAAAATTTCAGGCATTGACTGGTTCAGGCTCGAACCGGATTTTTTTAAAAAATGAATGTCCAAACCCGGTTCGTTGAAGCGGACCACCCAGCCCGCGAATAGGTGTAGGCCAATATAAGTTGATTACTTAGCAGACAAATGGGCTTTTTAACAAATTACATATATGGCTTAAAACATAGGCACAGATGGACATTAAAATATAACTAATGACATCTAAATCCTAACACAATGGTTAAAAGAGATAAAATAATGATAACTTTATGAAACATAATTTTATTGTAATGATTACGAATTGCATCATAGTTAGGTACAGAAATTATGTACCATTATCATTATGTTGAGTTAGTTTTCCATGCTGAATTGATATAATACTAATTTTACTCTTCCTTAGTATTAACACACCAAATTTTTTTTTTCTATGAATACATGTAGATTGAAATTAGATTGAATACAGATTCATGATCCAAATACGAAAAAAATAGAGAGCATGAGTGGGATTAATAAATGAAATAAAAAGTATAATGATTGAAGAGAAGACTGATATAAGTAAATGGGAGGTGGCAAAAAGCAATTAAATAAAGGAGAAGACGACATTTTATGGACGCTCCCTCTACAGTACTCCTTTCTTTTCATCCCATTCAAATCACTTCCCCAATGTTCGGTTTCGTTGAAGTCATTGGGCACAAAATGATTTCGATCGTGTTAAGCTTTAATTTGCAACACTTATACGTGTATTGTGTATTCAGAATATGAAACTTGCAACATTGGTATCTGATAGTTAAGAGTAATATTAGTTTTTTTCTTGTTGATAAGTGATAACAAATAAATAAGCCAGCTCAAAGGCCTTTCATCCCAATTCATCCATGAGAGTTTGTGAAAGGTTTAACATGCATTCTCCCTTCAGTATTTTAGACACTCTGTAAATATTATGGTCACCGTGTAAATAATTATTCTCTTTAGATCTCATTGATAACCATTTTATGATCTTAGCACCGGAGTTGCTTTGCTGGAATCTCTATCAGCTCCTCTCGATGTGTGTTTGCCGTGCAGATCTAAGATTTCTAATACCTAAAGTTCTTTTAAGTTAAAATAGTATTAGAGTTTTTTAATGAATTATAACGCATGCTTTTAATTCTAATAGCCTTCATATTATTGAAATTTCACATGTAACAGAGTAGGCTCAAACTAAAAGTTTTTATTGAAATTTTCCTTTATTTGCTATTTTTGTTGGTATTACAAAAGGTAAAATGAAAAAATATAAAAATGACAAATAGGAGAGTGGCATGTAGAGATTAGTGCTGTCTTGCATTCAGCAGAAAATCACAAAAACTATATCTTTATATAAAGTGTGAATCATTTAATCTTTTGAACACTTTAGTTTATAATGGGCCTCATCTCCATTTTTACAACTAAAAATCATCTTTTAAAGCTGAATTTTTAGGGGTCCTCCATTTGCTCAAAGAATTTTTGGCTTTCAGGCTTATTACTTTGGATTCCTCACTTTTCTTTCTTTATTTCTGAAATAATACCATTTTGTTCAAAATAAAGAAAAGTCTGATAAGAGAATGAAGAAGAAGAGAAAGGGCAATCTACAAGGACCTGCACAGCTGCACTAGTCAATATTCCCTTGCAAAATCAATATCTGATGAAGTATTAACTTTTTGTTAACATTTTTCAGCATTAAGTACTGTTCTGTTCCCTTATTGGTCCCATCAAGGGATCCTCCCTTCCTATAGGTAGTTTTTGTAAATTCTCCGGGGTTATCAGATACAAATACAAATATCAATGAGTAAAAAGTAAAAATTTGTTTATATTTTATTCACATTTTTATAAATTTATTTATTATTGGAGAAGCTGATGTTTGAATTGAATCATCCCTGGGGAGTTTTTTGAACTCTCTCCCATCAATTGGCATAAATTTGTACATGACTGTTTGAACTATTTACAGATAATAGCTGCAGCCGGTACTTTCCACCTCCATTACTAAAACATGTTTACTTATAAAGTAACAATATAAGATCTTAAATCTTAACTTACTCGTTGCTTTCATTAGCCCGCGTGACAAATTATAGTCCAGTGGCCCCCCCATAATTAACTGTTTATCATGTCTTTATAAGGGAAAAAGATTTAAACTTACATCCATACATACTGCAATGTCCTTTTCCTTGTCCATATACACAGATATTTTGATTGATAATCTTTGAATAAGTTTTCTAATCTGGGCTATATCGATTTAATTATAGTTAATTAGCAGTATTGCTGATGATTGATCGTCCAACCAGATCGAAGTCTATTAATTAATTTATATCAAGTGGTACATTTTAATTTCGGAAAAATTATACATATATGTGCCCTCCTATCATCTTCATTGGCCATGCATATGGTTCCCACCACCTTATCCAATGCGGAAATGACACGTGTTGAACTCAGTTTTATAATCTAATGACAATATGGTATATATCTTGTATTCAGGAAGATATTAAATGCATCAAGTGGATTCCGACACAGTGGCAAGTGGGATCCACGCCTTGTTGGAAGGAACTAATAATAGGCGTTATTTTAATTAATTGAAAATTATCATTTGGGTGCACCTATTAAAGCTTCAAAATCCATATTTTAAAAATAAATTGGTTGAAAATTTAATATCCTAAAAAATTTACCAGTGTCGTTGATTAAATTAATATATATAAACCGTCTGAATTTATATGAATCAAGTGGTCCTGAATCTACCCAATATCACTCGAATAAAAAGCAAGTTTACGCCCTATCCAATAAAACAGGGCAAATAAAATTGGGAAATTTGCTAATTAAAAATAAAAGCAGATTAGATCTTCAGAAAAAATAGATTTTCAATTGGAAAAATACATACTCAAAAATAATGGTTGTTTATTATTTGAATTTCTACGTTAGCTAAAAAGGAATGATGTACAAATTTAGCCATGGAATATGTACCATCTCACAATTCTCTTCTTAATCTTCGAGATTATGAGTGCTTATTGATGATGTGGTAATAGTCTTAAAAATAAATAATGTCTATGTCTATTTTTAAAATATGAATAGTAGATTGTCTATTGCATTTTAAATGGTATTTATTGTAGACAATTACATCTAGACAATCAAATAAATATTGTCTACAATAAATAATGACACATGTGTCACATTGTATAGAGAAGATGAGCTAGACAAGTTGCTAAACATGCATTTTCAAATTGATGCCTATTCGTTCCTATGTATCAATACAATTTGTGGAATAGATAAACTACTAAAGATGCTATAACGAATCTTAAATTTAAGTAACTTGGATGTGAATAGGGTGGTGTTTCTTTGAACTTTTAAGTTAGTTAAACTTGTTTAAAATATATTTTTAATTAAAAGTTGTTGTAGTTTAGTGTTCTTCCTGGATTTTTTCAATTTAAAAAGTTACAATTAAATTAAAAATAAAAAGTAGCATTTTTCTACTTCTAAAAAATGATTTTTCCTTGTTTTTTTGTTTTGAACAAAACAATTACATTACAATTCTCATATAATATTAACAACCCGATAAACAATGTGTGCTATTTTTAGTCTTCTCAAAAACACTTAGAAATCAATTTTGAGAAACACTTCAATTGTTTATAAATGATTTAAAAATCAGTTTTCAAAAACAATTAACTACTTTTTTTTAAATCTCTTAAAAGGAAAAAAAAACACATACAAGTAAAAAATAAAAAATAACAAATTTGGAGAAACACCCTCTAATTATGGACCAATTAGATGTAGATGTGATAAACGTTTGAGAGATAATTTGATTATTAACATCTTTTATAGAGTGATTTTGAAAGTTCAAATCTTAATAATACTATTTAATAAATAAAATATCTATGAAATAAGTAATTATATTTAGCCGTAGAAGTTATAACTTTAATGGATATTTGCATACAAAGGTACGAGACTATAGTATTAAAGGTAAATTATATGAGAAATTTTATTAATCTATACTTATAAATCTATTAAGTTATTTTTTGAAAAGAAATGCGTAATTGAACATACATTATTAAATATTCATTCTATAAAACCTATTAAGTTATTACATCATTTGGATTTACAAAAAAAAGACCGATCTAGCAAAATATTCATGAGATTAGATACGTTATAGCGATTTAATTAGTCTTGTGAGTTAACTTCAATTGGAATGCATGAATAACCCAGATTATGATAGTATATAAAGAAAAAGAACCCCTGGATGGACAAAGTTGAAAAGTTAGGCATGACAGAAAGATGGATCATAGCGGGGGGTATTTTTTGTGTGTGTGGTTCCTGAAAGTAATGCATGGCTATTACTTTTATAGGATGGACATTTTGATTCCTAACTACATGCAAAAAAAAAAAATATATATATACCATATGTCGGGGATCTAGGCTAAATGACAACTTCTTTCTTGGTCTTTTTGCATTTGTACATATCGTAGGGAGTCTTTGTAAGTAATAGTAGTGTATGTATACACGTAAAAGGATCTTTATTGTTCTTTTGCCTTTTGTTTTCTCCCAAATATATCCCTTCAATACTTCTGTACTATTACTACTTTATTTAATTACAATTATGTCTCTCACTGTGATACACATATATTTCCTACGGCTAAAGTTACTTATGTCCTACCCAATTTAAAATAGAGGTCTAGTCATGAGTTCACTATTTAATTTTTTCCAAAATTATAATTTATATATAAAAAGTTACCATCATATCATTACACGTCAACATAGTTATATATAAAAAGTTACCATCACATCACTGCATGTCGATATATTTAGACTAAATGCAACATTTACCTCAAGATTTGTCCACGAAACTTATTTAAAATGCATCATCTCGCTCTCAATATCACGTATCAGTTAATAAATGATATTAAAGAGTAGGTATTTTATTTATTAGAAACTTTTGAAAGTTTAGAATGTTACAAATTTATTTAGCACAAATTTAAAATAGAGGTCTAGTCATGAGTTCACTATTTAATTTTTTCCAAAATTATAATTTATATATAAAAAGTTACCATCATATCATTACACGTCAACATAGTTATATATAAAAAGTTACCATCACATCACTGCATGTCGTTATATTTAGACTAAATGCAACATTTACCTCAAGATTTGTCCACAAAACTTATTTAAAATGCATCATCTCGCTCTCAATATCACGTATCAGTTAATAAATGATATTGAGAGTAGGTATTTTATCACAACGATCTCGAATCAATTGAACCAAGTAAACGGCAGGAAATCGGACAAGTGCAGCATACGTCAATATTAGTCATAAAAGAAAACCTCTATAATTGATTATAATTGGTTAGAGGGACCAGGTAAGTCGTTTCAATATATTTCCGATGCACTGCCCATTGCCCTCGCTAAATTCCACACTTGTTATTAAAAAGTTATATCAATGTCATACAGTAATACAAACAAATCGCAAAGCTACAAAAGTTTGAATTATGAATCACATGCGTCCATTTACGTAATAAAGAAAAGAAAAGGAAAGAAATATTTGGATCATTGTATTATTATTAATCAGAATATTATATATCAGATACAAACACACTTCAAAGGCCCCAAAGACCTTCTGTATTTGTCAGGCCAAAGTTAATTCAGGCCCCCTTCAAGAGGTTCTCCTCTTCAAAAAAAAAAAAGGTATGAAATTAAATAAATAAAAAAAAAAGGTTTACACACGTGTAACCACCACACACGTGGTGGAGAGTAATACTGCAGTAGTATAAGGTTAGGCCGAGAGAATGGTCAGGTTAAACAAACTCAACTCAAGGCCACAAAAAAAGAGGAAAAATTCCCGCCAAAAAAGCACACATGCACACGTGTGAGCCATGCCCCCCAAGAGCATGTGCACACAAACCACTCTCAGAATCTAAGAAAGAACTTATTGTGTTCCACAGAACCATATAGTATTATTTTTTTGCCCATCAAAAGGAAGAGAAAGCCAGAGTATTTAGTCTTGATATTGATACTGTACTGGCCAGGATTATAAGAGCTTTCTTTTCCCAATTTCAAACACTTCGATTAATTTTAGTGTCTATTTGCCCATTTTTTTCTCATTGAAGGACCCACCAAGTTGCTTCCTTTTCTTCAATAATCGATGCGGCCATTGAATTCTGATCACCCCACTTCTATCGCACTCAATTTTAATCCCGATCATTAAACAGAAGCTTTCTCTTTCTTCCTCCTAACTTTTCTCCCACACTCGAAAAAATAAATACTAAGTACTAGCTAACAAATCCCCTTTCCCTTGGGAATCTGCAATAGCATGCCCCACTATAAATTAAACAAATTAATAAATCTCCCAACTCACAAAACTCTAATTCACACACTTATATACATTGACAATCTACATATTATTCCCAGTCAATTTTCCCTCGAAACCCTCCAAGAAATATTTTTGAGGATTCTTCATACCTTTGGACCACCATTTTCCCAATTATTTTCCTTTTTTTCTTTAATTTTTTGTATTAAAAAAACTCGCTTACTCACTCGGAGGTTACTTTGTCATCATCCACCACCCATAAGCAGTCATTTAATTTTCTCCTTTTATATGATGAAGATAACGATGATGGTGGAGATGAAGTTGAAGAAGAAGACGAATCACTAGACCTCATTCTGCCCCTAATTGTGACTCTCAGCAGTGGTAACACTTTCGGGGTTTTCCTTCTGCTATTATTATCAACCACAAAGTCTTGCATTAATCGATAGCAGCTCATGATTTTTTCCTGCAAAATTTCAATTTTTAATTTTGAGTGGGTGTAGGAGTGAGTCTATGAATTTATGATATGTTAAATTAGATATATAAAAATCTTGCCTTGCTTAGACCATCACACCACATTTCAGCATGTTCTGGATTAACGAGTGACAATTTTGGTATTTCATCAGCCGAACAAAGTATTGCAGCAGCTGCAATGCTTGATGGCCAGTGTTCAAGAAAACTTGCTTCTGTTCACGATACCACCAAAAAAAAAACACTAAACTTCTGTATCGGTAGCCAAATACGTACATGTATGTATACATCGTATAAATAATTAGTTTACCTCGCATATTAGATAAAATGATGTCTGTGGCCCTTGAAAGTAGGAAACCCATGGAAGTTCCTGATGAATTGATCTTGCATGCGAAGAAATCGAGAAAACTAAATGGTGTTACAGATCGTAGTCTCCAATCCAACACTGTGAGAACCAGAAGTTCCATTCTTCGTATTGTTCTGGGTTCAAATATGTATTTCGAACCTTCAACCTGTAAATCAACTACGTGTATTAATTTTTACTGTTTTTCTTATTATTCTCGACTTATTATAAAATCATTTGGTTTCTACTATATTTTAGTGGACCGATCGAAGATTGAGTATATATAAGTACCTGAAGATCCAACAAGGAAGGGACCAGGGGTTCTTCCATTTTAGCTGCCAAAGATAAACAAGCAACAGATAAAAGTTGCATTGGCCATCCTTTGTTTTGCTGCAACAGTAAAAGACCAAATCAAGAAAATTAGATTAATTAATCATTCATTCATTATGTTTATGGACTAATACTAAATGAATGATCCAAATTAGAATGATGATAATTTACTATTCCTGCCATTGAGGTTGATCTAACAAAAAGGTTATTTTGCGATTCCCGAAAATATGGATAGTATTGTCACGTGACAGCATAACTTCATAAAGGCATAACGTACAACAGTATAAAATTCTAAGATGAAATAGTAAAACGCTTAAACAATACTTAATACTCTTTCAGATTTTTAATATTTATTATTTTAAATTTTTTACTTTGATTCTTAATACTTATTATTTTAAAATATTAATGCACTTTTCAACAAAATTTTCTTAATTTACCCTTGCATTAATTAAAAAAAAGATTAAGTGTAAATTAATTTATAAGTTGATAATTAAGAAGAGAAAGAATTTTATTATAAAGTAAAGGGGATAAAATATCTTACTGGTATTGATGAAAAATCTAGAATGACAAATATTAAAAACATGATAGAGTATTATTGTACTAAATGAGGGAGTATTATTGTACTAAATAAAAGATGATAGTAAATACGCCAATAAAGTTTTATACTGTAGTTAAACTAATAAGCCAAACTAGTATAATTAATTAATTAATAATTCCCATTAGATTATATTATCGATGCCACCGACCTTTAATATATTAAATATGATAAAAATAACAAAAAGATGAGCACACATGCAACTACACGCAAATAAATTTCTCCATTTCACTAATTCCAATGAAATTGATCCATAAAATGGCATTACGGAATAAAATTTTAAAATAATGCATGATATCTAACTTTATTTAGCTGACAGATTAGAGGAAGGAATCTTAATTTAATGAAATTAAGAAATTAAATAAAATGATTTTTCTTTTATAATAAATTAGAATATAATTGTATGCACAAAATAAAAAATAACCCAAGTGTTGACTGATCCGAACTGAAATAAGGTAGTGGCGTAATTTTCTTGGATGGAAAAGTCAAACATATTTACCTCTATGGTCAGAAAAACAATTTGCTCAAGGACAATTTTATTATTTTTCGAAAAATATCAGTATCAGTTTGATAATTATATGAATAAACTGTGACGGGGAACTAGGTGGTTACCGGCAAAGTATGAGAGTACAAGAACCGATCCATATAGTTGACGGAGAGATACGCCGTCAATGGCTGGAATCTGTAGTAAGCGTGGACCTGTAAATATGAAACCAGTTATAGATGAATGATAACACAGAAAAGACAGATATAATCAACGGAGCAAAAAGAAAGTGGGCCGCTAATCATGAGTAACAGTGGATCCAATGGCTGATACGGCCCCGATGAAGTCAAGAGCGGACGATTCAGATCTATTATGCTAAATCAGCAAACAAAGTAACTGCCGCTTACCTTGAGAATCCATGCAACGGATTCTTCGCGAGCCGATGCATCTAGAGACCGAGATTGGAACCGAGACAAGTAATCGAATCCAGGTACAAAATATTGTTCACCTTCAATGAAACTAGCAATTGATTCCTCGGTAGAAGCGGGAGAATCGAGGTCCGAAGAGTATTCCGGCGAATGTTCGCCGGTGAATATCTCGGAAGAATCCTCACAACAGAGAAGATCGTTGAAGCAATCCGAGCACGAGAGTGACATGGTTGCAAAGGAAGGTTTCTCATTATCTTCTCATCTTTATAAAGGCGAATACAGAGAGACTTCCAAAGTTGAAAAGAAGTAAGGAGTAGTGGCCGGAGATTTGACCGGAGCGGGACGAAAAGAGGAAATAGAGGTCGGCGAAAATGCTGTTTTATATGATTGTGGTTTTATACAGGAGAGACTAAGAATGGAAATGAATGTGAATCGTAGGATATAAATATGAAGCGATGGGATATTTTATTTAATATATTTATGAATTTTGGAAGGTTTATATAAATGGAAAAAAGGGGTAAAAAGGCAAAAGAAAAAAAAGGAGGGAAATGAGAGTTACCGAGAAAAACGGAAATGATAAAAAAAAAAAAGGCAAGACGGAAGTGAAGAGGCGTGTTGAATAACAAAATCTCTCCCTAAAAGCACATGATTAGTAGTAGATAAGTTAAGTGTTTACGTTTTTAACTTAAATGGCTGCCCTACTTTTAATTTCTTCATTTCTTTTATCCAACTACCTTCTTTCCTCTAATTTACGACTTTTTGTCAAGCAATCTCCTATTCCAAATTGTTTAGAATTCATTCAACATAATAGTATTTGAAATATATTAATTGCATGAATAAAATCAATTGTCCCGGTGTCACTTTTTTTTACATCTGATACATTTACAGGAGAAACAAATCTAAAAGCAAAACAGATAGACTGAAAATATAAAAAAATTGGCGAAATAGGAATACAAGGTATAAATGAAAACTATTATAGCTTCTTCTCTTCTTTTTCTTTTTATCTCCTATTTTTGCGTAAAGTTTATTTGAGATGAAAGACGAAATCTAAAGAGCTTTCTTCCCCATTCCAACCAAATTTTGTGTTTTGATTTTTCTTGTTGGTGTGTTTTAATTTTCTGATGGGATATAAATTACTCTTAGTATTTTATAAAGATTTTTCACTTGTGAAATCACTTATTCAATTGTGAATCCACTGTTATGCAAAAAGACATTAATGTAGTCATGGGGTTGAATATCAAATATGTTTATAATTCAATACACATGTCAACCCTTCATCTACAAATCTATCTTTTGTAAGGCAAATTATTTATGATTTGCAATACTGATAAAACTTATGCAATATGTAGAGTTTTTATGGTCGTGAAATTTTAATAACATGAGCTGTAAAGGTGGTCTTAACAATTACGAGACCCTAGTCCAAATTGTATATTATGAGACTTTACAATGGAATTGTAATGTTCAATAACAATTGTTAACTAAACAGCAATCAAATGCAGATGTATATAGAATTTTTAGATCCTTCATTTTTTAGGACCCTAGACGACTGCATAATTGATTTCCACACTAGGATCGTCTCTGGTGAGCTGTAACTTGGAAATAAGTTGTAAATTGTTGATATTTTATATGTTTTTTTCTTGCTCGCATAATAAGTTTTTTTTATATCATAATACTGTATGATTATGTTATTTTGCTTTGATTTTGATAAAAGATTTTATTTGATTTTATTCTGCCATATATTAGTCAATGTACTCCGTTGCTCAATATCTGTAAATTTATATTTCTTTAATGTAGAACTAGACATAGAAGAAAACATAAATACAATTTATTATAGATAAAGCATAATGGTATAATACAAATATAGGTAACGGGTTACTCTAATTGTACAAATTAAATAATCATCTTCATTGTGTATGCCAATAAATTGATAGAAACTGGCCTAGCTACAACTTATTATAGTATATATATAGGAGTATATATAATGTGCAATATGATGCTTTAACAAACTTTTTTGTAATTGATCCGTCGAAGACTCTATGGTCATTGGGTATGCAATGTCTACAAAATTTATATTCACTTTATTAACTCTTAATTACAATATTGTAAACAGAGCCGTCCTTTGAGAATTTTAAGGCTATAAGCCAAAATTATATGTTTTAAGTTAATGCGGTCTTTCGTTAAATTGTATATTAAAAAATAAATATTTACGAGGTCCTTAACCAATATAAATGCATATATGATTTTTTATAAATTTTTTGGACCCTAAACGGTTACCTAGTTCACTTCGACACTGGGGTCGGCTCTGATTGTGGATTGAGCTTGATAATTACTTCATCTAATAAGTCTAATACAAACCTGAAGTTCTAAGTATTGGTCATAAATTTCCATACAATGTTTGGATTCATAATATTTTTTGTAAAATACTAGCCTGACCGACTCGACCTACAAACATATCCAAATTGAAAATTGGTTAACTGAATATGAGCAGTATATTGAAGGATCAGCATCATGTCAGCGAATAAACCAATTATTATTTTTCCCCCTACCATTAAAGATAAACAATTAATGGTGTGTTTTTCCATTATGCATCTACTCGCACTAATGCTGATGAAACCTGCACTCATATTGGCAGTTGGGAAGACATGTACCTTATATTATGTAAAATATAGGGGGAAAGTACGGTTTGTTAAAAAAGAAAGTCATAAAAACCCTTACTATATTAACAAACTTAATATGCATCATTTCATCTATATAACAAAATCTACAAAACCTTTAAATCATTATTGCATGCCAAGTATTTTCATTTATCGAATCCATAACTTAATAAATAAAATTATTTCTTTTTAATTAATAATACGAGTAATATTAATTAAGTTGGATGAAATGATGGATAGACCAAAGTTAATTATTATCTTGAGAAAAATAAAATAACAAATAGAAACTCATTTTCTCCTATAAGTTTGATGAAGAATAAAAAAAAGTTATATTAGGAAGAAGTGTATATTATTTTTTTTGTTATAATTTAATCAACTATTACTTACTCACTATTACAATTTCATCAAATTTCATATCACTAATTCAAAAATAACGATTACTTTGCATTTTGAAGCATAAAAAGTTGCACATAATCTCTTCAACTCATAGAAAAACATTATATGTTATGGACCAATTTTCATTCTAATAATTGGTAAATAACTTTTCACTGGATCATTACTGCAACTTGTCATTTTGTTTTCTATATCTTTGATAGTGCCACCAGCCCATCTTTGCTAACCATCTTCTCTCTATTTTAAAAATTGTCAATTTCTTTTAATCGCTAACTAAATAAGAGGTGATTATACATTATTCTGTGAGTAATCAACCAATTGTCAAGCCCTATTACCATATTGCATATGTATGTTAATTAAACACATATAACTTTAATTGTACACATGTGCAAGTAACATTAAATACTAACTTGTCTATTCAATTAGTTCACTTTTAATGACATGATATGGAGCATAACATTCCACGTAGATACATAATTTATTTTGAAAAAAATCAACAACTATTGGTAAAATAAATTAGTGAGAAGTGTGTTAGTTTTCAAAAAGCGGTCAATGGTCTTTCATTCCTTTTTAGTTTCAACTAATATTTGTTTTTCGAATAATAACGTACTATATTTGTTTAACTAGTTGTATTTAGAAAAAAAGAGATCAACTTAAGCAAAATCAATCAATGCAAGCTATTGAAGTTGTTAGCTTAGTTTGACAAATATGCCCTCTCAATTCTCATGTACATTTTTTTTCTTCATAGTCAAATGTATTTAAAGACCTGTGCATTTGAAAGAAGAAAAAAAAAAGAAAGAACGAGTACAATAATTTTTTTGACTGAATATGGGGCAATAATATAAATTGGTACGTATGGGAGAAGTGAATAAAATAAATTAAAAAAATGTGCACAACCAAAGCATATTGCGTAATAATAATATATACATATGATTAGCAGCATTTTTTCCAGTTGCGAAATACAAAAATGATGCAATATTTGACTCATTCAATCCTCCATTTAATAAATATAATTATGAGATGGTATGGCACTCAAATGTGATTCAAGCAATTACCTATTGTGCAACGCATCAACCAAAATATTCTCATCATAACTCTATTGAATTTTCGTATATGAATTTTAATTTTAAAACTTTCTTTACTATAAAATAGTTTCCACTTAAACATTTTCGCCAAATTCAAAAAAAAATTATTAAATTAAAATTACTAATTATTACATTTTTATATTAAAACCTTCTTTCTTATTAGTGTCAATCACATCTTTGCTAATTAATAGTATGAGGACAAATTATATAAAATGATGAAAAATGTGTTAATAATCTAAATTATCTAGATTAATAAAAAAGATAAAAGCAACAAGTTAAAGTGACAATTATTTTGATGTAGAGAGGGCCATGATAAAATTTTGATGTAGAAAGGGCCATGATAAAATGCAATCGGTACTTCAAATGCATCAAGAATTCAATAAATTTGTTAATTTTTTTTTCATGTTATGTTGAACTTTTAAAAGTTTCAATTTTTACTCATTGAATTTAACAAAAATGTACCATTTTGCAACATCACATATTAACTCCTGGTTATATAATAAAAAATTGCATTTTTGAAAAAGTCAAACAATCACAATTCGACATGTGTCATTGAGATGACAAAGTGGTGTGGTTTTATTAAGTTTAGGGGATAAATTAGAATCTTTTTAAAATTAATTGATAAATTCAACGATTTTGATGCATTTCACCAATATTTTTAAATTTTTTCAAAAGTTTTGGTAAATTCAAGTGTTATGATTTAATTCAGATTTATGTTATTTAGTTTATAAATAAAAACTATGAAATTAATATTATTACTAAAATCACGTTGCCTTTTTTAATAAATGGGGAAAATCGTGTTGTTAATTGATGTATTTTTCACAAAAAATATACCAAATAAGGAGAATCAGTCTTGAACATTTCAACTTGGTTGGTACCCTCAATTAACTAACTACCTTAGACAGAAAAAATATATTAATTATGAAAATGTTCAATGTCAATCTCTATATGAGATCAACAATAAAGCGGTTACAAAAGTAGTAACCCCGGGCTAATTAAAACATTCGAAAAGGAAAAGCTAACATGAATTTTCCTAGAAGTAAAAAAGACCAACAAAAATAAATACTTGCGTAAAAAGACTCATCACTTGGGAGAATACCGTCGAAAACGAATGAGTTGCGTCTTTTCCACAAGTACCAAGCGATAGTAAGCCACAAACTCATCCCAAAGTCTCTGCAAATACCGGGTTTTAAATAACTTTGCCACAAAATTTGCTGCTGAACTTGGAAATGTAAAGTTGATGCCCAACCATTTATATGCGTGTTGCCACACTTAGAGACTTTTCTCACAAAACATTGAAACATTTGTCATGCTTTCCTTGTTCTCGTAAAATGGACAGCGATTGTCAGTAATCTTTCCGCAACCTCTTTGGAATAGAGAAATAAGTTAGTCGGTAGGCATTCATGAAAAATTAACCAGGTAAAAATTCTGATTTTTAGTTGCGTCTCGTCTTCCAAATAATGTTGAATTCGTGCATAGGGTTGTCTAGTGGTTAGTATGATAATTAGCATTGCAAAAACTTCTTGCCAAGAACTCCTTGTTTGGTGATAAATTCCACGAGCTTACATCCGACGTGGTTGGAAATACAAGTTGAGACTGCTCGTCCAAATCTACTTGTTGCTGCCCCAGAGTTACAGAATCTACGTCTCCAGAAAACCCTGATGTATCGAAGATAAATACGCAACATTATTACACAGTTGCATTTTTCCGATAGCAAAAGTTGTGTTAATTGATGTATTTATTAGCAATCAGTTAATTATTGAATGTAAGTTACCTAACTGCGAATATAAATTGTTAAAACAATTAAGCAATGAATTTCTATCATACTCTTTCGGAAAAATTAATTGATACGCACTATTCGAAAAAAAATATATATACACATTATTATGTTTTAAGTATATTGGTGCCGTAATTAATAAAATATTTAAATATTTAAATTACCAAATCGATGAAACAATAATTTGTGATTTTGACATGGAGCAGCAACATAGTTTTATTTACAACAACTAAAATGTGTTACACATAGATCATTCAATCAAAATTTATACATGGCAAACATATATTACCAACCCCGTCAAATATATTTTTATTTATAGACTAAAAGATAAAACTGTTATTTTTGATGAATTAATGAATAGATGTAGAAAATTGTCCATAAGTGTGAAGTTTGGTAGGAGTGGCAAGAAAGGGAAATGTGCCCAATAAGTTCCACCACATACACCTATCATAATATCTCTACAGTTTTATTATCTCTATTAAATTAAATGTCAACCATTTTTAAAGTACACATACAAATTTTTCACCAACATATTCTCTTATTATTTGTGTACTTCCGTTCCTCAGCAGCTGATTTTTTTAAAGGTGAAATATTAGAAAATAAAATATGATTCTATGCTCCGATCTTCAAATTTGAATTGTTTATTGTTTTTGTCGAATTATGTATTACAAGATTTTGAGGTTTACAACCTTTAAATAGGCATTTAGACTATCCTAAATATATTAGGGTTAGGAGTTGTAAGCGCATAAAAATTATATCTCTTGATTTAATATCATCTTCTTATTAGGATAGAGTTCTATTCTTAACATAATGAGTTTATTATTTGTGGAAAAATTATTGGAATCTTAGCTTGAATAAGAATTATTTGAGAGTTATTACAAGGGTATGTTGTTTTGTACTACTTATCATTTCAGTTCAATTAATTTATTTCAATTAAATTTAGCTACTTTGCTTCTATTTAGTTATAAATAATTATAAATTTTATTTTGAAATAAATTTAGTTTAACTAAATTCGTCTTAGTTAAATTCAGACTACTTTAATTCAACTCAGTTCATTTATACTTAACAGAGAAGTTGAAAACAAAATGACATTAGTTTCATTACTGTTAAATTAAATTGAAACTTCTATCCATTAATTTTGCATTTTATATTATAGGGAGGAATTATGACAAACCATAAATTATATACTGTCTCTTCGTTACAAGACATGCCTACGTATTTTTCTTTCTCTTTCATTTACATTATGGAAGTTGTTACTTAATTATAATATACCGTTAATATTTTATTCATAATGTATGTTCCATCTCTTTTTATTTTTCCTCTCTTGTTATATATACCGTTAATGCTATTTTTGTCTTCCCTTACATGATTTTGTAAAATCAGCAGAGAATAGACGATTATCTGTGCTTTATTTTACCATTGGGCTAAAGCCCTACACCAGCATATCATGGGTTGAACTCAATTAGCATACTTAATTCACTACAACTTAAAAAAGTTTTTACGAACCTTTAAACTTAGTAAATCATCAGTTCCCTCGGTACTATGTGTTACATTTTGAATGAGGAGAGAATGAAAATTTGACATATTTAAAAAATCAATTTAATCATTAGGAACACGTGACATTGAAGAAGCTGACGAGTACACTTTAACCAAATATGGAGGATTGGTAGAGACTTTTCAAAATTGAGGATGGTAACTAATAAAAAATGTGAAGTTTGAGGTGCTAAATATGTATTAAGCCTATGAGGTGAGAAATGAGCTTAAAAATGAAAAAATATACCAAAAAGCCTACGCCTAACCATTTAAGTGATTCAATTTTGTAAGCTTGTGTGAGCTTAATGTATATGCATAATTGTCATGTAATTCAAATTTAGTAAATTGATGTTAAAATTCAGTTTTATATACTTACATGACACTGATTAATGTCAGCCAGATTCTTTATCTAATAATTTTCCTGAGAGTGAGATCAAGACTTTCAGTTCAGAAGTAATAATTTGATTTTTGTTTGTTGTTGAAATAAAATACAAGGTCTGTGTTTTATAAAGATTAAAGACGCCACATAAATTTGACACTTAGCATAATCCTGTTAATTGATTGCAAATTTTCATTATACATTAATTTTGAAAGTAGAAACATCATTTTCACACAGTATTTTATTTCCTTTTATTTTAATATTAATTGTGGCGGTATTATTTGCATCTCAATGACAAAAGTCTATGTTCATACAGTTTTCTAATCCCTTCTTCTTCGTCTTTCCCTAAATTCGGTAGAAGTTATTTCGAAGTGACCAATTTGATATATTATGAACCCGCATATCTTTTGGTACAGTCTTATACCCATTTTTTCACATTGTATATACTTTCTATTGCTACTTTAAATAAAATAAGAAAAAAAATCGATATATTTGAAAAAAAATGCTTAGCTTTAAATTTTTTTGAAATAGTTAAAATTGTCAGGATTTAAACCCTGATCGTATTACCAACTTTGTAGATTTACCACTTAGAATATATCTAATTAGTATGCTTAACTTTTAAATAATTAACTAATTAATTAGTTATATGATTTTTCCTTAGTTGCAGTATAACTTTTCATAATTTTATTGGTTCAACACGCACGGAAAAGATTTCACATGAGTGATATAAGATAAAATTTGTCATACTAAAATACAAATTTTGCTAGGATTTTGGTATCATTTGATTCATTACCAATCTATAGGCATAAACAATTTTGACATGCTATAAATCATGTCATACGTGTGTCAATTAATAAAATTGATCACGTAATATAAATTAGTATATGTGGTTTTTATTTTTGGATGTTTTTATAGTGTACAATTATATATAATGATTAACCAATAAATTTGAAGTTTTTTATTTTTATATAGATGAGGCTTATATATGTATAAGACCCAATTTCACCTTTTTGAGCTACGGTCGGTGACATAGACTAAGACAATAAATACGACATTTTTAGACTCAATTATTCAGTAATTATTTTATATCTGTGCCATTCAATTATATAGTTTTGACTATGAAGTTTACATATGTTGATTTCGTAACTTTTTGTTTGCTCCATTTTTATATGACTGACAAACACCAGTTCAACGTATAGCTTGAAATATGACTCCATTACCGTTAAGTAAACATTAATCCAGTTATCTCTCCGAAAAAAGAAAAGTTATCTTAAGTAAGTGCAAATAATTATGGAGTGAGTGAAGTTATAAAACAAATAATGGTATGATTGAAAGTATGTATCAGTAGAAATGATACAACACATGACTTCATCTTCTTAATTAAGCTGTTAATTATTGACCAATATGACATTTAGATTAAAATAATTAGGTTCTTGGCCATAGCTTATGCTTTATAGTTTGGTAGCTCAGTTGATTTAATCAAAATGCCCCCAATAATATTATCTATAGACTATATAGTATATATCCTTTTTGAAGTGCCTATAGGGGGTTGCTAATGTGTTCTGCCAAACTCACTATATTTGCAAATCTACTAATATGATCAATTAATTTTCTTATTTTCGTTAGTATTGTTTATGTATCTTTTTGCAATTGATTTATACTACACTTAACTTGCTCCTGATAGCTGATGTATGTGATTGCAAATGCCCGTTAGTTTAACAGGCTAACCACAATCCATCAAGAGGTGAATACTAATGACAAGAGCGATTATGTCATTCCATCTTCAATAAAAGCATTTCTTGCCATATAATCCCAGACCAATTAAAAGATTACATCTTATTCCTTAATTATCCATTTTCCACACATTGAAATCTAGCTGATTTAAACATTAAAGTAACTATGCCGACAGATATAACCTAACCACTCTAATCCATTTATTTCTACCTAGCTAGGATACGTACGTGACATCGACACCTAAACACTCCAAAGTAAATATTGTTATAACTATTATAAAACATAATTTGAATTTTTGTATAAATTTGTTTTCACGATGTTGCTATACGATAAATATTTGATAAAAATTGAATGACAATCTAAATTGATTAATAGGAATGAACGCAACAAGAAGAATAAAGAAATGACGGAGGGATTATTCAATTATCGACAGAACTTGTTTAATACTTTGATTTGTATGAACGCATTAAGTTCCACGGTAACTATATTTTTACTTCCAAGGCTTATGCAAAATAAATTCAATAAACAATCACAAGTCTTCTTCAGTCTTTTACTTTCTTTAATTAAGGAGCCTTAATATCGTCAATTTCATTGACCTGTATATGAGTTGATGGCTCAACTAATTAAATAAATAAAAACATCATTAGAAAAGGAAGTTTTTGGATTTATTTCGGGGTTATGCTATGTTAAATACATCACAAACCGGCTTGTCTATAGTTAGAACTTGGAACTCTTAGCCATATATGCTTTATTTATACTTTCTTAATTTAGTTACGAAGTATATTAGCAAAATATAGTTATATGTTCCGTAAATTTATTATTGTTTTTGATTTAATACATTTTTTTTAATAAAATAGGCAGTAGCATACAAATTATTCTTGGCTAGATAAGGGGAAATGAAAAATCACAACCATGTACATGAATATTAATGGATAAGGGAAAATCAATTAATAATTCATTTAAGTAAATGAGCCATTTAAGTTATAAGTAACATGCACATAACTATTTTGGAGTCACTTGTTGTGAGGTACAAGAGATTCTCAGCCTACACTTGATGCTAAATTTCCTGGGTCATACATTCATATATATATATATATATATATATATATATATATATATATATATATATATATATATATATATATATATAAAAGCAAACCAAAAAATTACCTACATAATTGCAAATCGCAATTTCCTCTGTATCTTAAACACGATTGATTATATTTTTTTTGGCTTGATAAACATTATCATTCATCCACTTTTTGTGAATATGCTAAAGGTCTGATTGGTATTGCTTTTAAAGCTGTTGTCCCAGTAAGTTGTTTTCACAATTTTTTTTATAGAGTTACATATTTTGACTTTGAACAATAAATTTTGGTCTTTCATGCTACTTAATTAGGAACTGTCTGACTTGTTTTTTCTAAAATCAACTTTACTGTTTATTGTAAAAGTTTAAAATATAACTTTTTCAGAAAAACAGTTTGAGAAAATACAACCGAACTGGCCCTAATTGAACTAAGAACATTTAGTTGATTAAAATTTTCTTGATTTCAATTCAATTAATGTCTGCATTTCAATGTTCATTTAATGTCTTCTATCCTGCTTTAACAAATGCTCATATGGAGCATGACAAGCTTTTACTGTAATATTGTTTCCATGTGGTTGCTTCTAACTATTACCATTGATTTTTTAACAACAATATTTTATCTTTAAAAATGAGTAACTTTTCGTGTTAACATTAGAAAAAAGTAAAATCAAATAAATATTTTCAGTAATAATTTCAATTTAACACAATTTATTTAAAATTTTCCTCTATACACCTCAACTACTCACGTATATAGTAACAGTAACATAAATTTAAATTTTAGTATAAGTTAAAACAAAATACAATATATTCTCTCTTGTGTAACACTACCTACCCCAAAATATTGGCATGGATAGAAAACATTAATATAACACATTTCGGATTAAGTTAAAGAAAATCATATTTTTCAGATATTACTAATTCAAAAGTAGAAGTAATTTTTTTTGTTGCAAGTTTGCAACTGAAGTCATATGAAAGAATTATAATTACAGATTCATTAACTTTAAGCTAACAGCTTTAAGACAGGCCCAAGTGAGTAAGAAGCCCAAATCAGGCCTAACTAATATTTAGGTAGCAAAAAATACTTTGGCTTCGCCCGGACTCGAACCGGAGACCTTCAGTGTGTTAGACTGACGTGATAACCAACTACACCACGAAACCTTGATGATTTCCAATCGGAAGTATGTTATATATTAAAATAAAAACAAAAGAACTGTAACTTTTTTTTGGTAGTTAATAGGATACGGATAGAAGCAAGATTGTAGAGTGAAGCAAGGTCGAAGACGAAGTAGAAGAAGAGCTAAATGCCGAGCAATCTATACTTTCTTCTGTCCGCTCCCACTGCTACTACCTCAAATTTGATCTCTGCTTGTCTTATATCATCCAAACAATCTCGAAAGCTTCGGCAACATCTCTCCTATGTCTCCACTTCATCTTCAATTCTCTCACACTTCACCTGTCTCGCCGTTACAAAGCCACTTCTATCTTTCCAATCGAGGTTTCCTTCTCGAGTAAAGAAAAGACGCGATATCTTCTCTGTTCGTGGGCTAAAGAAGCTAGGGCAGGACGACACTGCGCTCATGGATGAGGAAGATGAATCGGAAGATGAAATCGATGATTTGGCGGAGGATGATGAGAATGATATTGATGAAGACGAGGAAATGTTTTTGCCTCTGGGAAATATGAGAGAGTGGCTGGAGAATAAGCCTCGCGGATTTGGTGAAGGCAAGGTGTATGACACTTCTATCGAAGACAAACTGTTCGATGAAATTCAACAGAGTAGAAAGGCGCAAGCTGCTAACGTCGATAACCTGAAAAAGAATCCCGCCAAGCCTGCATTCGCGAAGGACATTAAAGAGAAAGGTCTGTGTTGTACTCCTCTTTCTTCTAGGTCAATTCTAGTAATACCGTGTGTTTTATCATTTTAATGTGCTAAGTCTTATTACATTGCTGAAGAGTTTTGCAAAAATCCCTAATCTTGATGTTTTCATTGATTGAAAGGAGGCTGAATTTGACTGATGGAGTTGGCATTGGTTTGTATCAAATTAGGATCTTTTTGTTGACATGGTATGAGTGAGAGGCATAAAAGTTAGGATTAAACAAATCTTCGTAAAGTAGTTGAAATGTAAGAAAGTGTTCCTGAAACTTGTAAAAGGATTAGTTGCACTTTGAGATTGGATAAAGGTGAATCCTTAGAGATAGATATGCTGTTAATGAGTAAAAACGTTTTATTAGCATGGATGAGGAGATGCAATAATTTGTTTATTTCAATGATAATACTTATTCAAGAAAAATGCCATGAAAGTAGTTCTTTAAAACACAATTTGAAGTGATATGATCTACTGCTAGAGTGAAAAAATCCATTTTGATATCATACTTTACTCTCCCTCTTCAAATTACGTTGTGGTCTTAAAAGTGGTTTGTAGTTCCTTACAGGTTGTTACTCGATAAAACAGTCGACAGGCCAGTAGGCTGCATAACTTTTCTGATCTATCACCAGTGATTTGCTATCTGAATTTTTGTTTCTGTTTTGTAATTATAAAACCATAACTATAAGCTAATAGGAAATATACATACTTTTTCTTGATGAAAGTGTGAAACATAATGAAATACCATATAAGTTAATTAAAATTGGTTATGGAATGTGTCCATTGCTTATTTCCCCGACAGTCATGTGTCTTCCTGTGTTAACCTGAATTTTACGTACACCGCCATATTGCAGAAACTGAACTTCTACCAAGTGGTATTCGTGTGTGTGTTTCGAATCTCCCAAAGAAAAAGAACATAGATAGGGATCTGCGATCAGCATTTAAAGAAGTTGCTGGTATTGTCAATATCATCCCTGCTGTTTCTGGCAATAAGAAGACCAAGGACCCCATTTGCAAGGGTTTTGCTTTTGTTGATTTCAAATCCGAGGAGAACGCTGATAGGTCCGTTTCCGTATGATTAATGTTATCACCATTTAAGCTAATAGCTAGCTTTTGAAAATCCTGTTGATAACTGTACAACAAAATCACATTTTGGTTGTAATGTGTATGCCTTGCAGGTTTATTCAGCAATTTTCAGGACAAAATGTAGCATTTGGGAGGATCCAGAAGCGGATAAAATGTTTGATGGCAAAGTCACAATCTTCTACCACTTCTGACGATGAATCATCACCAACCTTACCTATCCGTTATATAGAAGAACAAATAAATGCTTCTGTTACAATTGGTGATTCTCTTTCTGAAGAAGAGACGGATAAAGTCATAACATCAGAATCTCAAATTGTATCAGACAGTGTTGAATCTTTCGGCAGATCGGAGGATGTCAATGTCACTGTCAAAATAAAACCTGCAATTGGCTCAAGTAAAAGGGTTAAAAAGCAGGTCAGTAAGAAAAAGAAAGCACCGAGAGTGAAAGAACAGAAGGTACCCAAGTTGGAAATCCCTGGATCTGCAAAGAGGTGATTTCCCGAACTAACACGTCTTGTTTTATATTTCTATCCATTTCTGATAAAATGAATTGTGCTTACTGTTTCCAAATGTAGATTAAAGATCAGGGAGAAGTCGGTGTTGGTTGACGTGTTCTCTAAATATGGATCACAATCTACTCTGGTTTCTGGGGGAGAGCCCTAAACATAACAATACAGTTTGCAGTTTAGAGTGGGATGCAAAGTACATATGCGTAGGGCTATTAATTATGAGTATTGATTTGTAGTGCTGTTCACTTCATGTTCTGTCTGATTTCTCCAAAAACAATTTTGCTCTGACTAGTATTTCTGAGTTTGTGCCAAATCACAATAAACTTTGTTATGGCATTATATACAGCTGCAACAAGTCATATTCTTGATTGCAATTTATCTGTTCTTAAATTTCTTAGTGAAAAAAAGAAGAAATAACAAGTAAGCATTATTTGGAAAAGAATTGATATTATTTCATATACGTCTTCATGGAATTTGTTAAAACAACGCAAAATACAAAATTATAAGAACTCGAACTTGGTTTGTTCTGAAATGGAGTACATTTCATGGTGGAAACCGTCAATACAACATTACATACAATAAGAGGCAAATTTTTTGGTCAGACCAGTTAGCCGAAATGAGACCGATTGTTAATTATAGTTGTACATTCTCGCGCATATACATGTTTTTAAAAATAAATATTGATTTTGAAGATTAAGTTAAGAAAATGACATAATTTAAGAAAATTACAGTTTTTTAAGAATGATGAAACCCAAGAAAGGCGTTGAGCCTTGGTTATTTTTAAAAAAACATATTAGGGAGTAAATATGGCGAAATCAACCCTAAGAACAGAATCAATCGGATGGACAGGACGGCGGCGGAATAATTAGGGAGTTTCGGGCGTCGTAGTGGTAACTGACCCTACAACACCCCCTTTGCGCGATTCTGGTGTGGTCTGCCGAGAAGAAAGATTTCTCTTAACCTAATTATTTTATCCAATTGTCTACGGTAACTTCTACTATTCTGCATTATCGTTTCCTTTTCTTTATCTCTTTACTTCTGTATGTATTATCTCATTATTTCTTGTGTTCCTTATCAGGCAGATTATGCCGAAGATTGAATATCACTTACTGACTAGAGCAAACCTCGATCCGCTGATTAAGCAATTTTAGGTTAGGTAAAATCGGGGAAAACCAAATTGTAATGAGCTGCTTATCACGTGTGTCTGCTTATACTGCGGCTATATTTGGAAGGGCAAGCCATACCACTTCAAGGACTGCTTCTTTTCGACGTTTTAATCCGCTAAGTTTTGAGCGTGCTGATATTACAATTGTTAATACGAAATTTCTGTTACCTATACTCCGTGCTCAGTGCTACTCCTGGAAAAATGCTAATGTAAGAGCTCTGCGTAAGAGAAAATCCGATCCTGAACCTCAACCTATGGAGCAAGAGAATGATTCTTTCTTTGTCGTGCGCAAAGGCAATCTCGTTGGAGTGTATAAAAATTTCGTTGATTGTCAAGCTCAAGCTGGGACTTCGGTAACTATTTGGTTATATTTATGGTTTAATTTTGGCCTTGTCAATATTAGAATTAGGTAAAGCACTGGCTATTAGTTGCCAGATTAACCAAATAATGTGCATTTTTGGTATTTTTACAAACTTTCCATGCTACACGATATTGGTTTTTCAGTATCAATATGATTGCTTGTTAGTGTTGGCATGGTTTTTTACCACTTTTTAGTTAAGGTTGCTTAAGTATTATTTCCAGTTTCTGTTTTATATGAGATCAGCTATTTTTGCATTGGTGTTGCTTCAGTTTTGCTATTATAATTGTTTCGTTGATTCTGTGCAGAGATATTTCCTCCTATGCTATTATGATATATTTATTCCTGCTGAGTTTCTGTGTTCCTTTTCTGTGGAACTTACTATCTCAGGCAATATAGCTATTTTTGTTTGTAACCCTCAACATCCTTCATTTTTTAAGACCCTTAACTGCCATCTTTTTCTTGGCCTGAACTTTAAATGCTAAGAATTTAATCCATTTAATTTTTCTAGTTTCGCAATTTTTTCTTTCACTACAATGCTACTTGCAAAAAACTGCATGCTTCTTGTCAACTTCCTGTATTTCGGTTTAGAGGCAGATGTAGTTCATATTAGGTTAGCCAGTTATGTTGAATTTAAGTATGATTTAAGCTGGAATTGATAGATGTTTAGTTGTTTTTTAGATATGTGACCCTCCAATCAGTGTCTACAAAGGTCACTCTTTACCTAAGGCCGTTGAAGAGTATCTCTCATCATGTGGACTCCAAAATGCTTTGTACACTATCAAAGCAGCCGATTTGAAAGAAGATCTTTTTGGCACACTAGTTCCTTGCCCCATTCAGGTAAGTTAGGACTTCCCATATGGTGACATTTTTGTCTATTGTTGTATGATTATATTCAGTTCATTATCTATATCATTTCATGTGAGCTTAACATTACGAATAGGGTAGTTAAGTAGCCTTTTGTTCTCCAAAATATATTTTTATTTCTTAAGTTATTTTGTTATAGCATGTCAAATTTCATTTTGCAAAATGAAACTATAGGATTGTAAGGAAGAAGATGATGGATACTCATATTAATTGAATGTCGGAATTAAAGAAAGATGCACAAGCTTAGTTCCCCACAGGAGAATAATCCCTGCAACATTCGGCAGAATAACTTCAAAAATCAGCCTGCCCTTTCCCCTGTCATATTGACACTTGATAACAGAAAGTAATTCACATAAGTGCCAACTCGCTATAATCTCAAAACTACCTTTACCCGTACTTCTAGCCCCTAAGTCAATTCCCTATATACCCGTGCTTCTTCTTGTGCAGACCATGAATTTCCTCCTTTTTTAAGCCTCGAATTCAATAACCCTCTCTCAGTAGAGGATTTTCTATCAGCGTGCTGTGCATAAACAGTTTCTCATTTTGGCATTTATCTTCATTGGAATATATCATGCTGATTTATTAATCCATGATTCTTGATAAATCCTGTATAATTGGTTAACTTATCATGTAAATGCAGCAACCACCTTCTTCAAGAGTAAAAACAGATGCATTGGGCGCTACCAATAAGAGATCACATGAATCTCTGGGATTGCAGACCACGGTATGTTGTAGCCTTTGGCTTCTTCTTCAGACTGTAAAGTACTTATAAAGAACAGTTACTTTCACGTGACTTGGATTAGATAATTTGTTTCAGCAGATTTATATGCAGAAGAATCCTATTTACTGAATTACTCATTTACTGTAAGTTTTTTGTATTCTTGTTTTTGCGCTGCAGACTGACCTCTTGAGAAAGCTTGCGAAGGTGGATAAACAAACTGAGACTCATGCATTGTCTAATGATCTTGTAAGTGGATTTTGTAATTTACTTTTGTCTTTATGGCTCAGCATTTTCTCTAAGTAGGCATAGCAACCAATTGACAAGGCACTCTGAAATATGCCTTTGTTGGTATGTGAACAACATGCTCCTTTATCTGCAGAACAGATGTACTCTTGAGTTTGATGGTGCTTCGAGAGGAAATCCTGGACCAGCTGGGGCTGGAGCTTTGCTACGGGCTGCCGATGGAAGTGTGGTATCGATTTGTCTTTTTCTGCGTCCTTTAATATTTTGTTGATAAATCCATCTTTTTGAACCTTCACTTCATGTAGATCTGCAGATTGCGAGAAGGATTAGGAATAACAACAAACAATGTGGCCGAATATAGAGCTATGTTATTAGGATTGAAATATGCTCTTAAAAAGGGGTATACAAAAATTCGTGTCCAAGGCGACTCCAAACTTGTCTGTTCGCAGGTTGTTTTGTCTCTTTACTTCTTCCCGATCATTCGTTCTCCTCTACTTTTCTTTATATTAGATGTTACTTGTTGCTTGGGGTTCAGTTTCAGTGTTGCTGAATGCTGAACATGTGCAATGCACAAAATATTGCATCTATATGGCTTGGCTTGCAGAAATCGTGATTGTTCAAAGCATGGTGTTTTTGGAGACTAAGCTGATGCTATAATCTTGGCATTGATGTGTATGGGAATATCATATAAATAGTAAACATGAAGTATTTGTCTGCAATCTAGCTTGGATCGATTAGAAAGAACGTCGAAGCCAAATTGCCCTCTCTCCCTTTGACTGCAATCTTGGGAAAAATCTCTTCAAAATCACTTGAGTGTTGCATACTAGATCCATATGGCTAGTTGACTGTCAACGCTCATGGTTGATGGTTGATTATTTCATTAGCAAATTATTATTGTTTTTGCGAAATCTTATATGGATAGTATGGATCAGGTTGAGGGTTCATGGAGAGTAAGGAATGAAAACATGAGTATCCTGCATGCAGAGGCCAAACAGCTGAAGGATAGGTTTGTTTCATTTGAGATCAGCCATATAAGAAGGGTATGTAATGTAAAATTATCGTGCGCTTCATAATGCATGTCTGTAAAAAGATGCTTCACTTAATGTTGTATGCGTGTTTCAGGAATTTAACTCTCAGGCTGATGCTCAAGCAAACTTAGCCGTTGAGCTTGCTGGTAAGTTTGCTTGTCTGTTAAAGATTGTTATTAAACAGTTCAGTTATTTAGTAACAACTGCATATCTGTATGCTGCAGATGGCCAAGTTCAAGAAGATTGCGAGTAGTGTTTTTGCCGCAAAGGGTTATATTATAACTCATGAAGATTTGAGCCTATTTCTTCTCTCTCAGTGCCATGTCCAATTCTTCAGCGCTGGATGCCCACTTTTTTAATGTGATTCATTAATGTAATAAACCTCCTACAAGCTGCAACTTCAGTTTTAATTCTTTACTAATCATGTGGCATCTGTTCCTCTCCAAATTGTACGGCAGAATATCAGAAATATGATCATTTATACTAAAAAGATTCCTTTTGAGTTGATAATCCTCAACCAAGTTGGAGCAAAATCAAACCAAAATTGTACCAATCAAATGTTATAAATCTATACCAATATGGTATAACTTTTGGCCGGTCTACAAGTTCGTTCGTGTTTTTGTAAAATTTGGTTTAGAATGATTCTAGTTTTTCTCCAAACTTTTTAAAAAGTTATTTATATTTTGTAAGTGATTTTTTTAAGGAATAATTAATTAATTTTTAACTTCTATTTTAATTTTAATTTTTAAATTAAAAAAAGTTATCAAGAAATATTTCATTATCTGAATTATAAATTAAAATCTCTTTAAATTTAAGAAGGTGTTTCTCTAAACTTAAAAGTTAGTCAAACTTGTTTAAAAGTAGAATTTTAAATTAAAAGTTAGTTAGTTTAGTGTTTCTCTGAACTTTTTTCAACTTAAAAAGTTACTTTTAAGTAAAAAGTATGAAGTATGTAATACTTACTTGTTAAAAGTGACTTTTTTTCAAATCTACTTTGACTAAACAAATTACAATATTACTCCTGTATTATATTCAATACTTTTATAAAACATATACTTTATAGTTTTTTCAAAATTCAACAACTTAAAAGTGACTTAAAATTCAATTTTGAGAAACACTTTTTTAATGACATAAAAATCATTTTACATTAAACTCCTTAAAAGTTAAAAAAGTTATTTTAAAATTAAAAAAATTATTTTAAATTATAAATAACAAGTCATAAAGAAAGATCACCAAGTTAAAAAAAAGGGAAGTTTCTGCATTTATTTTCGTTAACCCTTTACTGTGCGGGCTCATTAACCGACTTGGCCTGTCTGAGATTTCGTTCTGTTTTTGGAGCCATTTTCAGTGAAGACGACGGATTGAAAACTACTTTTGATCGCACATCAAAATGCTGCTTGCGAAGTTTCGAGCTCTCACTCTACTGTATTCTTCTTCCTTCACCGTGTCCAAGTATCGGTTATTTTCTGTAGCCCCTTCGTCTCGATTCCCATCCCCAATAAAACCCGATGTTGTTCCAGCTTCCGCTGCTGAAGTTGCCGACATTGATGACGAAGAAGACGATTTGCTCTATTCCGATCCCTCAGTTTCCTCCGCTGTTAATGTTGCCACTGTGCCCACTCTTCTTCAGCCACGTGTTGTCGTCTACGACGGCGTCTGCCATCTCTGCCACCGCGGTAATTTTTCAACCACGTTTTAGTGCTCTCTCTGTCTTTTATTTTTCTTGAAAAGTGATATTTGTATTTATATGTTGTATTCATTTCTTAAATGCTAATGCGATGGAGCCTTGTGTATCGGTTTTCGCCATTTTGAATAATAATCCATTCATTCCTCTATCCTGTGGAATTTTAATCTTTTTTTGTTATCACGAATTCGTGACTAGTGTTCCATAATATGGAAAAGCACTTGCATGTTCATTTTCGCAAGCGCAATGGCGGCGCTGACCGCAACTTTCCTATAAAACGGACTTAATTTTGATCTTAGGGTTCTTGGTGCCAAGTTCTCCACTTGGTTTCTACTGGCAGTATGGTTCTCCAGTTTCTTTTATGACCCATGAGATTCTGTTATCAGTATTTTATTGTTTTTTCATTAATCAGAGAGCTATTCTGGCTTGCAAGAATGGTCCTAGTTTAGTCTTTTCATTTGTTACAAAATTACACAGGCGTGAAGTGGGTGATTGAAACAGACAAATACCGGAAGATCAAGTTTTGTTGCCTCCAGTCAAAAACTGCTGAGCCATATTTGAGATATTGTGGCCTTGATAGGGAGGATGTACTTCGTCGATTTGTGTTCATTGAAGGCCCTGGTTTATACCATGAAGGATCTACTGGTTAGTTTCTTAACGATACTGCTTCTCCTTATAACATATTGTGTTTTAAGGCTAGTATTCCATATAGTACAGACTCATTCTTCCCTCCCATTTCAACATTCTTTCGTGAGCTTGGGTGGAAAACTGATGATTAGTGATAATCTTGAAACGATGACTCTTTGTATTGCAACTTATATTGAGGCCGTGCCAGGAGATAATCTCTTAAATGATATCATGTTGATAGTTATATTCCAATCGATCTTTGTTTGTCCAGGTGATTTTTCTGTTTAAATAGTCGATTTCGTGCATATATCTTCCATTGGCTACTGGCTGAAATTTTGTTTATGATCGTCAGCTGTTGCTGTCTGAATCCTGTGCTTTACACGTTCCAAGAATTTCCTGCTTTTTTGAGAGTTTTTCATTGGAGAAGACTATGGGTTGAATGTTAATACACTATAGGCTTCCCGGGCTTACATTTTGATGCTGCATTTCATTCCCTTGTCCGATATTCGTTTGGAAGTTTGGAGCATGAGCATCAAGCTCTCTAAAGATAATATGAAGTAAGGAGTAGAAGGGAAATAAGAAGAATATGATTCCACAACTTTACCCATGCTTGATAAAAGCTATCGTTGTGAACATTCTTGTGGAATTGATAAATTTTTTTTATGTTAGGCCCTGCGTGAGATTTGTTTGTGAAGGTTACGATAAAAAACCTTTTGAAGCGTGTTAAATAAATGCTTCAAAGATGTGGATGGATTCATAAACTAGTGATCATTCAGTCCTGAATTCAACTTTTCAATCATTTTGCTCATCTACATATTGACAAACATACTTAACATTATTGAGGTTTCCATTGTCTCGGCAATTTTTTCTGTTTCCAGTTTTAATTGTTCTTCGGGCTGTTCATTCTCACCTACATAGTTTTGTGGTTGTGCAGCTGCTCTGAGGGTACTTTCATATTTGCCACTTCCCTACTCTGCTTTAAGCACTCTCTCTATAATTCCAACTCCCTTAAGGGATGCTGTCTACGACTACATTGCCAAGAGGCGCTACGATTGGTATGGGAAGGCTGACCATTGCTTGGTACTAAAAGAGACAGAGTTGCTCGAAAGATTCATTGACAGGGATGAAATGATGGGTAGGAGTTAACCAAATCAGAAATTTCAGCTAACGATGCTTTTGTTCTGATGTTTTGTTCATATATACACATAGAAAGATTAGAAAAACCCGCAAGGCAATGGCATCTTGATACTGTTTTGCACCGAAGGAGGTATTTTAGAACAAGCTGTTACTTTACAACATTATGGATTAGGAAGGTCTTCGTATTCATCAAGTGCTGGTTTCTTAGCCTTGCTTGCACCTAAATGAGTTTTATACAAGCACAAGCTACTCAAGTATGTTCTGTTTTAAATCATTTGTGCTGCAATATATCTTTTTTGCATCTCGAGTATGTGTGTTTGTATATATATATACAGTTTTCTGAATACTTGAATTTGGTTTATACCAGAAGCCTTGCGCTTAGCATTTTTCAAGCTGCACATGTACATGCTATATCGAAAAGCAATATACAAACAAGGTAAACTAAACTATAAACCGAGTGCAAGTCAAGCACAGAAACAAAAGGTAATTTGTAATTCTGACCAATAATTAAACTGCTCAACTTACTTGCTACAAAATTCGGATACATCATAAGATGTCATGATACACCCAATGCTTCACAATCATCCTCGTATAAATGTGCTTAATAGAACAAGTCTAAGACATAAAAACACTTGAACAGAATGGCCGTATGAATTGAAATCAAGGAGCTTAATCAATTCAATGGCTGTTGCCTGTCCATAGTTTCAAATCCTTGTCAACATGTTCTTGCGCCCATTTAACAGCAACTCGGGCAGCTTGTTGGCCACCAGGCAATCCTCTCTCGTTAATAGCATTAGCTATGTAGCACGGAAACAGAAACCGAAATGGAAACAGGGGAACGCCCTTTCTAAAAAATATAGGTTCGGAAACTGTGGAGAAACACGTAAATAATAAAAATTTAGAGGTATATTCACAAATATGAAAAATATAAAATTTCGTACATATTATTTTATTCTTATATATAATACTAAAAAACATGAATTTTAAAATAAATTTATTGATTATAAAGCAAATCTACATAAGTAATGGCTATTTCAAAACATTAAACAATAGTAAATATGGTTATCGAGGACAATAAAGTTTCATGAAATCTGAAAGTTGTGTCATATTTACTAAATCGTAATAATTTAAGTATATAAAATGGAATAAAACAAGTTTTTATAATATAATAATATTATTAATAATATAAATAATGAATTGGGGTTTTAAAGTCTTAGTAGTTTGAATATATTGGAAAGTTTAGTTTTGTGAATAAATTAAAATTGGGTCTTTCGATATGAGGAATTGCTAGGATACGGTTTCCGGAATTTACGGAAATGAGTTTTCAACTTTCATTAATTGCAGAAATGGCCCGGAAAAGTTTCGTAGGGGTTTCCTAGGGTTTCCGTTTCCGAAAAGGATGGGAAACGCATAAACGGCATGTTACAGGAGTTTCCGTGCTTCCTAGATTATAACAAATTCAGCCATTTTTTAGTTTAATAATTAATATATGTAATATTCAAAAATCAATATATATTTGGCATTTAAGCATGTTTGTTTTTAATTATTGTATCTTATTTTGGAACAAATTTGTCAAAAATAGATTTATAACAAAATTTTAACAGATTTCAATTTAATTTTGAAATGCTTAAAAACATAAGATACACGTCCATTAAATAAATATTAGATGTCCTATAGATTTAGGATAGATGTCTGATAATTTTTTATTAAATGTCACAATCTGTTAGAAATCTCATGTATAAAATCATCATATACACATTATTTAATATATGTTATATGTTCGTAGATACCATAAAAGTATATCGAAACAGATTTCGAGATGCTTTTGGTATTTTTTTTGGGATATTTGCACCTCGTGTAATTTCATTATCATCATATCTTAGTTTCTAGATACTGTTATATCTCTGTTTGTGTTAATCACATTTAGGGATGGTAATGGGTCGGATCAGGATCGGGTGTTTAAATGTATTAAACCCGGATTCTTTGGATCCATAATTTTAAGATCCAGATCCAACAGATCCCACTGATCTGGGTCCATATACGGATTCAAAATGGGTCCATGTAATTAACATCAAATTCTTAGTTTCAGCTTCTATACTTGTAAATTTCACCTTATTTTAAATAGTTTACATGTTCATTTAATTATGCTCACGCAATTGAACTTACGTGGATTTCAAATAATTTTAACTATCCAATATTTTCAAGATAAATAATAAATAAATCTTAACTATTCAATATTTTCGAGATAAATAATAAATAAAAAAGTAAAATTAATCTTTAATTACGGATCCGAGTCCGAATCCGGGTTTCATTATAAAATCCGGACCCGGATCCGACAGATCTATAAAATTAAGATCCAAATCCACGGATCCGGATGGGTCCATGATCCGTTACCATCCCTAGTCACATTGCTTCCCTTCTTAATCCGATACGGTTTCAATCATGGTATAACCCATATGGAAAGGCCATGCCCGGTAAACCACAAGAGACCCAAATAAAACCAAGCAGCTCTTCCAACATCCTACATATAATACCTTTACATTTGGTTTGTCCTCGCAAAGGTTGGAATATAAAAACATAATTTAAGTAAATTATCATTAATGGTAAAAAGTTCTAACTAATTAGATTTAATTGTAATTTTATTCAACATTCTCTCTTAATTAATTTGAATTTCTTAATTTAAACAATCATATCTCTCAAGCCGTTAATTTTTTCGAAACGATTCTTTAGAATATTTTGTTCGTTTCATTTTTATCTTTAAAACAAGATCCAAGTATATCGAGTTGGATCTTGTTTTAAAGATAAAAATGAAACGAACAAAATATTCTAAAGAATCGTTTCGAAAAAATTAACAGTTTGAGAAATATGATTATTTTAAGTTAAGAAATTCAAAATAATTAAGAGAAATAAGATGGTTATTAGTAAAGATGTAATTCATGTATAAATTCAAAGAAAATATATAATAAAATAAAATTATTAATATATATTATTTAAATTTAAAATTATAATTAAATCTAATTATTTAACATTCATTACGGAAGTCTCATTTTGTCTTTACACCCTTTGTATCTATTTGGACGATGACTTGGATAGCTATACTTTCTAGCTGTGCATATCACAGGTTCACGGGTTACGAGGAATATCATTTATCAATAAGAATTAATTTCGATCCATTAATTCGAATTACCAGCTAATTTGATTTTTTTTGTTATGCTCGTACGAGAAAGGATAAAGCCTAGAAGTTGTTGAATCATGATATAGTAAACGGTCAAAGTTTGTTAATAAATGAATAAGTTGACTTAAATATAAATGAAAAATAGACTAATTAAAAATCAAAAGAAAGAATATTTTATGGAATCATTGGAGCATCTTTAATAAATATTAGATTATGATACTCCATGTTGATAAATATTTATATTGATGATGTAGTAAAATAAATAAAATATTTAATAATTGAGCCACAATGGATAATTCATTTGAGTGTGAATTATATTTTTATCAAAAATATAATAATAAAAAACATATTAAATAATTTACCAAATTTTTTATCTCATCATAAAATAATATTAAATTAATTATTTAATCTTTTATTTGATTATTTATTTATGAAATATCAAATAAAATATGTACACAATTTAATGATGACATGTCATCATGAAGATAGCGAATGGAAAATTTATTTGAGAGTTATTTTTTATCCATTATCTATTTAATATCATGTGTTAAGAAGATATTGGAATGCATAATCTATTAAATATGCTAATAATGAATAACAAAAAATTAGTGAAACCGAATTGAAAAATTAAAACCAGAAACACAAATTCACAATAGAACAAAGTAGTTATAGCCATGGTGAAAAAAGAAGACAACGGGAGAAAAATAAACTAAAGCACACAAAATAAATATAAAGAAATTCATTGATAAGGCCCGACGAGCTAAGATGCTAGTGAAAAAAATACTTTCTTATTCATTAGATTAAAAGAACAAAAGCCATTATATAAGCATAGAAACACATGATTACTAGGATATGAAAATGTTTACACTACATAACAACATTGTTACTTCAATTTAGAAAATAATTAATCACTAAGAATTAATAAATAGTATATTGTTAGAAAAAAAATTTTATTTGTATTTGTACTTTTGGTAATTTGATATGTTTCAAGGACTTGTTAGCAACTATGTGAAGATTTATTCCATTTACACTTTATATTTTGAATCCATACAAAGGGTAAATTATATTTGAGCCTATTACTGGAAATTTTATCAAGTAAATTAAAGCAAATGTATAAAAGAATTAGATTTTATTATTTTATAATAAGAAAGTATATATTAACTTTGACATTTTGTTAAATATTATTTTTGTTTTACCTTTTTTTATTTGAGCCCGTTACTGGAACTTTTATCAAGTAAATGAAAGTAATGTATAAAAAATTAAATTTTATTACTTTTATAACAATAAAAAAGTATCCACTTTGACATTTTGTTTTACTCTTTGCGGTGTTGTTTTTATCTTCCCCTTGTAACAATTTTTTTTTCTTATTTAATTTGAATTTCACAACTTCAAACGTCCATATCTTACACATCGTTGATTTTTCCAAATCGATGTTTTATTTTATTCGTCTTAATTTTATCTTTAAAATGACATACAATTCAATTTTTCGAAAAAATAGTGATTGTAATCTTATAGTTATAAATGACATAATATACTTTTTTTATTACCTTTTCATGAAGGCATTATACATGGTATAAGAGAGAGTAGCATAATGTATATATAGTCATTTTTCCTCCTTCATGTTCACAACAATATTGAATTTTCTATAAAATCATGGCAAGAAGACTATAAACTTGGTATGAAAGCTCTAATGCATGGTATAATAGTGATATAATGTTTTTTATATAGTATTCCCCTATTATGTTTACAACAAAATTCACTTTCTAGTGAAAAAAATATGACATGTAGATCTTTTTCCTCGTATAAGAGTGATAACACATGTTTAATGACATGCTTGACTTGAAACAAAAGCATTATACCTTGTATAAAATAGGTATAAGGTCTTTGTTTCAAGTCAAGCATTTCATTAAACATGTTGAGGGCACATACAAACAACATAAAAATCTATACAATAATCATCTCAATTTCATGACATTTCGCTACCAATTTACATCCAAAAGTTTCACTAGTTAAGTTCAAAAAATCCAGCAAACCGCTTAAAATTCTTTTAACAAACTCATAGTTACAACCATCATTAAAAAATTAATATTCTTTTACCTAACTCCTTTTTATGATTATTGTTAAACAAAATCAGAGACTGGAATATAGGGGGAAAAAGCAAAATAAGCACAACATACAGCAAAAGAGCCAATAAAGTATTCCAAGTAAAATAATTATGAGCTGCGAAGCTAAAATATATTAAAAAATTTCAAATATTTGAATCTAAAACAAACAGATGAATGTGTGATCAAAAAGATGTTTCTCTTTGATAACACAGAAAATGCAGGGAAAATAAAAAAAAAATGACTTTTTTATAATTGCGGTAATCATGTGAATAAAAAGTGAAAAATAACATATTTCAAAATTCGGTTTTGTAAAATACCTTGCCGAGAGTGAGCGAGAGCAGTGAATTATACAAAGGTGAGAGAATTCACGTATTTGAAAAATAACATTTTTCAAACTTAAGCTTTGTAAAATATGTTTTTTGTAGGGTTCAATTTATTTTTACAAAATCTAGGAAAAGGTATAACAGGTAGTTACGCTCACAAGATAGAATAGAGCATAATAAAAATCTCATATATAATTTTTAACAAGGAATATTATATTACTGATGTCATAATGTGTTTCATTTCACCCAGCAAACTGCATCTACACATCTGATTTGCTTTTAGATTATAATCACGTCACTGAAAATCCTTTACATTTGGTGTTTAAATATAACCTGATTCAACCAATTCAACATTCAGAACATTTTTTTAAGAAAAGATCCATAAATTACTCAAAGAAAATGGGTAATACCAATACAGGGAAAGGATAATACCAATACTAAAGAATGTGCAATAATATTTACATATCTAGGAATTAAAGAAAGAGATCGGAGCTAAACGACGATAATAAAGTTTAACGATTCAAAACAATAAAAGAGAGCATGAGATAAACACTATTATCCACTTTAATCACTAAATGAGTAAAACCCTATAACTTTGATTTAAGATAATACTAGAGATCCCATAGAATCTTAATCTTACATGCATTAAACTTAATTAGATCCTATAGACCTCACATTCCAAAATATGAGACTCTTAATTGCTGAAATGCACCTAACTAGCTAAAATTTTGCCCATTTGGAAAACAACTTAACTGGGTCATATAAATTGCATGAACACATATATTAATTATATTATAAGCTCCCCAAATATACAATTAAAACAATGATTAATAATAAGGCACACCCTCTTCATTTCATTTAACTATCCACACCTTCATTTCAGGTACTTCCTCCCGGATAATTGCAGTTATTGTAACCTACAAACAGAGATCAAACGCATATTTAGATCGCCAAACAAACTCGAAAAACCAACAAAGAAAAAAGCTGAAGTTAAGGACTAATGATTTACTTGGATTTTTCGACGTAACAGAAGCGGTCTGCGAGAAATCACAATTCCATGGGTTTTTGGCAGAGTTTTGGTAGTAGAGATTCATGGCATAAGCAGCGTGTGACTGCAATGTGTTCGGTTCGAAACACACACCACCCGGTTGAATCGGGCCGCAGTCCACACCTTGACCACAAGCATAGTCAAGGCTCGCTTGCAACTGAGCATCCGGAACGCCGGCCTTAGGCACACACCAGCCCAGCCCATTGGATGGGGGGGCCGACGGAGTTTTTGGGCTCGCTGGAGTCTGATTACCAAAAAAAAAAAGCATATTAAAGCTATTACTCTGCATACTATTACTTGCCTATACCCAGGTATAAAAGCACAGAAAGCAACATTACTCTGCATACTATTACTTGCCTATACCCAGGTATAAAAGCACATAAAGCACCATTACTCTGCATGCTGTTACTTGCCCATACCCAGGTATAATAAGCACATAAAGCACTATTACTCTGCATGCTATTACTTGCCTATACCTGGTATGAAAGCACCATTACTCTGCATGCTATTACTTGCCTATACCCAGGTATAAAAAGCACGTAAAATCAAACAAATCACATGTTTTGGCATTTAGGGTCTTACCAGCCCGACGTTCTTTTGAAGGCCAACATCGTAAGTCATTGAAAGATCGGTTTTGAAGAGGCCGAAGGCTCTTTCGGAAGAAGGCCCGGGTTTCAAATTCTCGTCATAGACCGCGAATAGGTAAGTGTCGACCGACTTTCCGGGCATTAGAGGCGTTCCGACCAATGATCTAAGATGAGCAAGCAAATTGCCATTATAAGCTCTCGCGTTCTCAACACTCGGCCCGTTCTCGTTGCTGTCGCCTTTGTAAGGCCAGCCAGTCTCGGCGACCATAATCTCGACATCCCTGAACCCCATTGCATTCAAAGCGGACCGAATGGCATCCACCTGCATTTCGTTTTTCGAAATATAGCATATGATCATTTTTTTAATGTCCAAATAGACTATTGAATTCACGGAAATTTGGCTTAATTATATAAGGACATGAATTCACCACATTGTGGCCCCTAAAACATAAAAGATCAAATTGAACAACTTTATTTTTCTTAAAATTTCTACATCAATAATGAATGAAAATTTGGAAGGACTTGTAAAATAATTGGAGTGGACAGCTTGTCACTAAGCATATATATAAAATGAGGTCACATCAAATGGGATCTAGTGCTCTACATCATAAAGAGAACATTGAAATTACAAGTAAGAATTAAATTCAAACATTGTAAAATAATTCATTATTCCCTTTTTGATAATTAGCAATGCGTGCACTCTACTTCACCATATAAATCAATCCTTAACTAAACAAGAAAAAGGAAACTGTTAATTGGGATTTTACAAAATAGTTCATCAATTGACCATCCATATGTATAATTAATGAAAATTGATTTTGTCACTAGAAATTATAAATACATTAAAATCAATCTATTGTATAAGACTACAAGCCAGACAATTTGCTAGAACTAAAGAACGTGCATTGGGTGATCCTGAACAATACCGTACCATTATTGTACTAAAAAAAATGCTTAAGAAAATTCCTGTCAATCAAAATAAAAAATAAGTAAATTTGACTCTAAATAAAGTAATACTGATAGATATTGCAATAATATATTCTGCTTATAAAATTAAGGTAGTTTTGGCTAGATTTTTTTAAAAATAAATGTCATTTTATAAAATCGAAACAAAATTAATTAATTATTTATAAAGTAATATTTCATTTATTCTCTCCATTAATTATCTCGAAAATATATTGAAGTACTAATATATATGATCCAATCCACCTATGTAAATATATTAATTTTTATAATTTCACCTTATCTATGTATAAAAATGATAAAGACTAGAATCGAATTCGTCAAGCAAAGTGAGACGTCAGGGTTGTGGAATCCCACTTTTATTACCAAAGCTAACATAAGCATTCCAACTTATGTCAAAAGCCTCTCTTTCTTTAATTTTCCTTAATTAGATTTGTACATGACTAATTAAAAAAACTAAAATTTTTTGAAAAAGTTAAATTAGTTTTCCAAAAATGAAAATTATCTGGAAAGACCGTTTACCTGGGCGTCAAACATGTTCATGTACACGATCCCATTCCCCGAGTCGACTCGTCCCGAGTTGGGTTGAAACAAGCAAAACGCCAATGTCTCGGGTCTCGGGTCACTCTGGTATGCGAAAAACGGGTACGGATTGATTGCCAGGGGCGACCCATTTTCTTTCTGGAACTCCAGCAGCCCTCTCATGGTATCTTGATACGCCGGGTTAATTAACCCGGAAGACGGCGGGTCGGACTGAGATAACACCGCCATTGAATGGACAGTGGACACCTTGATTTTTCCGCCGAGTGAGACCGAGTTCAGCGCGTTCGCCATGTTTTTCATCGACGGAAGCAATTGAGATATCAAATTCTGATCTCCGGACAACACTACCTGCAAATTCAAATTCAAGAAACTTAAAGAACTGTAAAAGTGGGTATTAGCGACGGATTCGATTAAGAGATGATACCTCGTTGCCAATAGTGATGAGAATGATGTTAGTAGCTGGGTAAAAAGGCAAAACGTTAGCATTGATCCACTGAGTCGCCGCGTTAGGATCGGAAGCCAGAGCCGGAATATCGCCATTTGCAGCTCCGATGACGATTCCGATTCCGGTGTTCGCAAAAGCTTGGAGAACCCCTGGATCGGCTCCGTAGAGTCGAACTTTCTGAATAGCGGTCGACTGGAGAAGCTTGGCGGTGGCCGCCGGTGACGGCAGGTTGTCGGCAAGTAAACCGTAGTTAATTCCAACGAAAGACTGCGACCCTGAATCGGAAAATCAAGAAATAAGTCAGAAAAGTAGTAAGAAGTGGAAAAGAAAGTTTTCTTGGAAAATGAAATTAGAAAGTAACATGAAAAGAGGGAAAGTGAAACTTACAGGCGAGGAAGGAGAGTTGGAGGAAAAAGAAGGAGAGAAAGAGAAAGATGGGCTTCGAAGAAAACGCCATTTCCAAATCCGTGGAGTTGTTCTTGAAGATTAGCGGAATATATGCAAAGGGAATTGCTATATATGATTACAGATGATAGAAAGGAAAAGGGGAAGAAGATGAGAATGAGAATGAGAATGGGAATGGATCTATTAGTGGAAAATTCTGTTGGTTAATTATGTAGATGGAGGAAGTAGAGCTATTAAGTAACGGTAACAAACAAGAGTTAAACACATAAACATTGACGATGACTTTTGGAATTTTAATAAATTTTTTCTTTTCTTTTTGCAATTATTTATGGTTTGACAGTTTTGACTTCAGCGCTGTGAGTGAAAAACCATTTCTTAACTCTATACGTATGTCATTAAGGAGGGTGTTGATTCCGGTGGTAAAAAATGCTTTGTTAAAATCCAAAGATTTAGAGTTCGATTCCCCAAAAAAAATATTGGGGGATTTATGACCTTAATCATATCCTGGTTAGAATTGTGAGCACGCTTATTTTACAATTTTATTATAAAAATGTACATGTATATACTCTTATCTTTTATTATCATTGTATTAATAATGTGATTATGATCAAATAATATTAAGAAGCAAAATAAAATTTATTTTATTAAAAATAACCGCAAACCAAATGAAAAGGAATCAGATTCATTGAATGTTAATATGTAAACAATTTAATAAAACTATTATCTATATAATTGCTGAGATTGCTAGTCCATGTGCTGGTTTTATATTGTTGATATTTTATGTTATGAGTAATTGTTGAACAGGATGTGCTATGGTTTTCTAAAGGCGATATGTAAAATCAAATTGTGTAGTTCCTTACCTTAGTAATTGTCAAACTTTCCACGTACTCGATATTTGTTGTCTACTAAATTATACATCGCGGGTAATGAAATTAAATTCTTTATACATTAATATTATAATTAATTAAAGGGATAACATTTTCCAATAGAAAAAGCCTCCAAGTCTTGTTGAGTTTTTTCAAGACTGAGAAAATTCCAGTAAAGGGAGATGGTGAAGGACAAAATGGAAGAAAACACGTATTAAAAATGACAAAGGATGTCATGAGTTGAACTGGACCAATTATAAATTTAAATACCAATGATTGTCAAGATAACAATTCTAAAAATTGAACTAACATTCGTATTCATCACACTATATCCCTTGCCAATCTTCTAGATTTTAAATAAAATCTAATAATCTTTCCAAAAAAAATTTCTAATATACCAGATTGGATTCATGAAATGTTTTGTTATTTGAGTTTAGCTCCAGCTTTACAATTAGCTATTGCTGATAGAAATGAGAACATATTTTAGAAACAGATGCGGCAAATAGTTCTTAGTTCTTATCCGTAAAAAATCAACATGAAAGGAATAATAACAAACTAAAAACTTATTTGTTATTGTTTTTCAAGCTGATATTCCAATAAGTTGCTTTCATAAATTTTTTATAGAATTACATATTTTGACTTTGAACAACACATTTTGATCCCTCATACCATTTAATTAGGAACTGTCTAATTTATTTTTTCAAAAGTCGACGTTCATGAATAAACTTGAAAATAGAACTTTTTAAAAATACAGTTTAAGAAATCACAACTAAATTAACCCTAAATTTAGTATTTAAATTTTAAATTGTTTAGTTGAATGGTTGGCCAAGAATTTAACATAGAAAAAACTAGTAACTTTAGAGGAATAAATGCTACCTGCTCCGGGTGGAAAGCATAATTTCGTTTTGCTGAGGTCTATAAAAAGTAGCACTCAAACTTAATTTGGCTTAGTTGTGGCGGACCCACGTGCGGAATTCTCTATTCTTCTGTTCACACTCTGCTACCAATTTTTTAACTGAATTTGGTCCACATTTTGTTTATCTATCTTTTTACACAAATAATAAAAAATATCGTTGTCCTCTACAATTTTAGGCAAATTGAAAAGCCCTTAGCTCCTTGCCTAGAGGTGTACCAATTTATGTATAACAACAGATTTCAATGTTTTCTTCCCCGCAGGCTACCATCTTTGATGCCTGAATCTCATATTACACTGGCTAATTTCATTAGTCGTATTCATAATTTATTTTGCCTGATTTGATAGCAACGGCAGAAAATTTTGGTTTCATGTCAATTTTAACACTAATCACCAAAAATTGAACCATAAGTTAAAACAGGAAATTTTACAAGTCCATATCAATAAACTATGCATGATTACTTTTGTAAGTTGCATATGATCTAGTAATTGTTAATAGGCTAGGCACTCCAAGATTTTTCCTTTTTGTTTTTTATCTTTAAAATAAAAGAATATGAAGAAACAGTTTAGTACAAGCAAAGAATTCCACAGGGCTAAACCCACCCAAAAGAAAGCAAATTCTCACACTCGATCATTAGGTTCATATATATATATATATATATATATATATATATATATATATATATATATATATATATATATATATATATATATATA
>CATIWQ010046630.1:0-40116 GCA_949673415.1 Euphorbia schlechtendalii
TGTAAAAAGTCCAAAAATCTCCGTTTAATTCTTGGATTTTTAACGTAATTTAATTGAAAAAAAAGATTGTTTTGTTGGAAAATAAAGTGTTTATTTATCCAAAAGATAATCATACTCGGGTTCTAAATTGGTTTTAGACCCGAGAATATCTGAGGATTTAAGAAGAAAAGATGAAGAAATTTGATTTCAAAGATGAAGAAATTTGGGATCCGAAAGTGTTTCTTGATCCGATAAAAAAGTTAGAAGAAAGTAATAAAAAACATTTTTAATTTTTGTTATGAAAGAGAGGATTTTTCTCTCTAAATTTTCCCATCTTTTTGTACTGAAAAAGACCCGACTATTTATAGATGAAAAAGTCCCAAAAAATCCAAAACAAAGAGTCTCGCACGCGAGGGGTCTCGCGTGCGAGACTCCCTCGCGAGGCCTCGCGAGGTCTCCCGCGAGGGCTGCTCGCGAGGTTGCCTCCTCGCGAGGCTACCTCGCGCAGCCTCCCGAGGGCTGCTCGTGAGGCAGCTTCCTCATGAGGCTGCCTCGCGCAGCCTCGAGAGCGCTGCTCGCGAGGCCGCCTCCTCGCGAGGCTACCTCGCGCAGCCTCGCGAGGGCTGCTCGCGAGGGCCACTCGCGAGGGTGCCTCATTGCGAGGCTGCCTCGCGCAGCCTCGCGAGGGCTGCTCCTTGCTAGCGCTGCTCGCGAGGCCGCCTCCTTGCGAGGTTGCCTCGCGCAGCCTCGCGAGGAAGCCTCGCGAGAGCTGCCTGGCGCAGCCTTGTGAGGGCTGATCGCGAGGCTGTCTCCTCTCGAGGCTACCTCGCGAGGGCTGCTCGCGAGGCAGCTTCCTCACGAGGCTGCCTCGTGTAGCCTCGCGAGGGTTTCTCGCGAGGCCGCCTCGCGAGGGCTGCTCGCGAGGCTGCCTCGCGCGAGGCCGCCCCTTCGCGAGGCTGCCTTGCGATCGGGACTACGTCTCTGACATTTATTTATTTATTTTATATATATATATATATATATATATATATATATATATATATATATATATATTTAGTTAAATAATTTAAAACGTCCGAGGAGGATGCCCATATGAAGATCGTCGGATGGTCGAAAATCGTGTGATTCGAGGATAAATTTCCCGAAAAGCCGTCATCATTGGACGCGCAAGCTGGTACAAAATCCCGTGCTCACAACCCTCATCCTTTATTGATCAATTTCAAAAGTATTATGGCTGTAGTTTCTGAACACTTTAAACACACTCAGTACATATATGATGTATTCGAGAATTACAGATAAAAGTCATTGTAAGAACACTACTAGATATTACTCCATTTAAACTTATTGGTAGCATAAAAATAAAACTATAGAACTTATACTAATTCATGTTGCATTGAAATGTATATCGAAACTTACTTGGAATGTTGCTTTCGAATGTTACCACTCATCCTTGGCAAATTTATAAATGTTGTGCTAAATCGCTCATACTCTCAACCGTGTGGTATATTCGAAACATTTTGTTTGAAATATGCATTAACATTAAACTTGAAATACCTAACACTCAAAAATAACCATAGAACAAATGTTAGTATAGTATAGGTATGGATAAAGTACAAATAACAATAAATCAAGAAAAATTTTCAAGTTCTTCAATTTTTTCATTTTATTTAAGTTTTTAGAATTTTTCGAGATTTTATACGAAAGCTCCCCCCACACTAAAAAACACAATGTCGTCATTGTGAGAGACTTTAACTAAAAGAAAAACATAAAAATGAAAAATATTGAACTAGTCTAAAAATTTTAAAAAGAGAAATAAAGAAAAGACAAACCCCGTTTCATTGAGAAGGAGAATCCGGGAGACTAGGAGTAATTTGACAATTTTGTTTTCTAAAGAAAGAAAGTAATTTTTGAAGCATCGATTTATTACTCTTCTTTAGAATTTTCATGTCCTTTTTCATTACTCCAAGTTCCGCTTGGCATTTGTCTAATTTTTGTTGCATGCTTGCCTTCCAAACTTCCAGAGCTTCGTCTTCTTCTTCTTCAATCGTTGGAGCTTTTGTAGGGCGGTGTCTAGCGGTTGGGTCAGAGGGGCTAGAAGGTTCTACATGAGATGTGATTAGTTTCTTGGTGTGGTTGGCATAGGAGTAGAATGAAAATTCACCGTCATTCTGTTGAATTAGTCCGGCATTTTTCAAATAACTTCCATCCATGTAACGAAAGTATTCTCCTGGTTGTTAAGCATATAAGAGTTCTTGTAACACACCCAGAACAATGGCGGTGACGATTTCGACTGCCCCAATCTTGTTTCTCATGCTAGTAGAATTCTTCTTCATAATTTCCCAAATGATGTCTACTAACTCCGCCTTTTGCTTTTTTATCGCATGTGAAAGAACAAACAAATCTCTTCTTTGGACTTTTGTATTTTCCACTCAACAAAATACTGAACTTGCGAGGTATTTGCGAAGGAGTAGAATACAATTATCCGTAATGAGTTTATTAGGAGAATTTTTAGTGTCAAAAGAACGCTTACTAGTTAATTATACCCAAACTTGATTTGGTTGAAAAGAGTCCGTCATGGTTGGTGATTTTTTGACTTCAAACTTGAACCAAGTATGCATTATATCCCTCATCATGATATATTGATTACCTTGATTGTGGAATTTTATCACCCTTTTCCTTGCATCTTCATAGTCGAATGTCACTAGACATTCGAGAATCCAATCTTGATTTTGTGGAAAACGCAAATCCACAAACTTTGTGAGTCCAAGAGCAGAAATATAAGCCTCCATCTCTCTACGAAGATTCAATGTTTCCAAGAAGACCATATCGAGGAATATCATCCTTGTGATATCCAATTTTCTAAGCTTTTGGTAGCTCTTGCCCTCTTCTCTTATCCTTAAAGGGAAAGGACAACCATACTCCTCTTGGTATGTTTGGCTTTCTCTCCTATTTGCAGATTTCTTCAAAGGTATCTTGATTGTTTTGAAGTGGAAAGGTTTTAAGAAAAAAGGTTGAATGTTGAAGAGTGAAGATGAAGAAATTTCAAATTTTTTGTAATCTTTTTGAAGGTTGTGGTGGCTAGGGTTCAACTTAGACCTATTTATATAGTTCTAAGAGGTCTCTAAATGGGCACAATAGTTAATATTGCCGTTATTGCTCAAAACTAGTCGTTAATGGTAGTTTCAAACATCTGTCACGTGTTGGATCGCGATCTGTAACTATTATATTTTACCCGTATCGCGATCGTGACTTTCTTAATCATAGAAACAGTAGGTTTTGAAACCCGATATTCACGAGCGTGAGATGTATGTCGCGGTCATGATCTTTTTTAATTCTTCAAATTCTTCAATTTTAAAACTTTGTACCTATAAGAACTTAGAAACACAAAAAACATTGTTAAATACAAAAGATAAATATTTACTATTTCATACCTTGAAATGATCATGGTGATGATAGTAATTGAACATCAACATCTTGCTGTTAAAATTTTATTTCATATTTAACAAACTATTACAAATAAGCAATAAATACACAAGCAAACAAACAAACACTAAACAAACAACAAACAAATGAAAAGAAAAGACTATACAAGGTTCTAAACCTAAATGAAAAGAAAACAATTTATTTAGGAGTTAGCAATCCAATCATCTGATCAATCTTATAACACGACTCCCACAGATCTCTTTCAATATCAAACATTAGAGAGTGGATGTCATCAATCTTGCAATGAATAGAGACTTGTTCTTCCATTAATTCATTCAACTTTCTCCTAAGATTGGCTAACTATACCCTTCTTCCCTAGCGATCTCTCTTTCTCACTTTTTATCGGCTTCTACTGGCTCATCCCATGATTTCTAATCATAAGTTATCCCATTTTCTCCAATGCACTTAGTTAGAAATCCGTACTCGAAGAAAACATCCGTAGTTAATTCTGGAATTTCATCTTAGTCAATAAAGACTTCCATAGCATAAGGCATTCTCCCAACTTGTCCTAACAAATTTGCCTTAGTTCAACACCCAGATGCTATCTTACCAGGATTCATTGTGGCAGACATATGAGTCTCCATCATAATCCCTGATACGTCCACAGGTATACCATTCCAAACTGCTTCCAAGATAAATAATTCTTCGGGAATGAAAGTGTCAGAACTAGTCCTGCCAAATAGTGTACTACTTAGATAGAAGTGTAAAGCGAGCAAATAAGGGTCACGAATCCACCGGCTATAGGTAGACTCCTGTTTGTGTTTGGCTTTGCTAGTAAGGCAATTCCAAGTTGGTAATGGATCCCATCCAGGAAGCATTTTGTAGTAACAATCTTTAGGGAAGCCCAAATTCTTCTCCAATGCTTTCCTTGACAATTTATGCTTCTTCCCTTGGTGATTAAATTCCAAACAATCCATCTTAGCATTCTTCCATACTAACAATATCAGCATTTCCTTACAATTATCCTCACTGTTTCCTCTAATCGTATTGGAATAGATAATGAAATTTAGAATCCTAAGGTAATACATTATCCTATCCTAGATTCCTGAATGAATGAAACTATTCCTATGAATGACATAGGAACTCGTGAATCCTACATCTCTGATGGATTAAAAGTGATCACCTTCCTTTAGAGAGTAAATAGGAACAAGCGCTTCATACCACTCTTGTAGATTCGAAGGGGGAATGAGATTAGATTTGTTAGGGTGTACCATTTTGAAGAAAAGAAAAGGATTGATTGATTTTCAAGGTTTGGAATGAGTATGATGTCTAAAGAAAAAGGATTTTCGAATGTTTGAAGTGAAGAATTATGAAAATTCTCACTCTTATATATAGAGTTTGAGAGAAACCGTTGAAAAACTACCAAACTGCTGCAGTTTTAGCACAAGTCACGATCGTGATCACAAGTCACGATTGTGACTACACAAAATAAGAAACAGAATGTTTTAATAATGAAATTCACGAACGCGAGTATATGTCATGAATGTGAAAGGGTAAAATAGAAGAAAATCTTATGTTTGTCAAGAATTAAGATGAAATATTATGACGTATCACCTCCAAGATGATTATTTCATAATCTTTGTACATCTAAGATAAGATTAGAAAATTGTATAGTATAGGAAAGGAATAAATAAGTAAGAATTAGTAATTTGTACCGTAATCCCCTGATCATTAAAACACACTTACCTTCCTCGGCAACGATGCCAAAAACTTGTTCGCTAATTTTCTACTGATAACTTTAATAACTTATTCGCGAGATTTTTGCTTTAAAGTACAGGTGTTGTCAATACCACTTATCAAATAGAAAAAAGATGATACCTGCAAGTATACAATTGCGATGTAGTTATAAAAGATATCGAACCCACAGGGAAGGAACCAATTCTAAAGACCAACAAGAATAACGGAACAAAGAAAATAAAATAGATAATTTTATTATTGTTGGGTTGGTTGGAATATGATGGTACATAAATAGATAAATGTATAAACGGATTAGAGTAGAAGAAATTGGTATATATTATCCTTACGAACAAGTATAGCAAAGAAAACATGCAAAATTATCAAAGATATTACGTACACTAAACTACTTTAACAGATTTGGTTCTAGACACTTAGATATCCAATTATTCACCGCAGAGCAACACATGAAATGACTTTTCTAAATCTAGTGCAAACGAATTAGGATAATTATATAAACCTGGATAACAATAGTACTATGCTTAGTACGGGTCGCTCTCATATAGCCATAATTAGCAAGTTACCATTCCAAAAATGTTGGCTCACTAAACAGCGTTATAATCATAGATCCAGTGATTATACACAATCTTGTTAACCTAGAAATCACTCTTAAAGTTAAGTCAAAAGCATATAACTTGATTAATATAAAAGACTTAACACGAAATATACAATATGACACATAGACATATCATAAACTTCAAAATAGAAAGTATAAGTAGAAAACAAAGCAAAGTTGTAAGGTATACAAGTGAAAGCTAAAGTTGATCAAACCATATCCACTCTTTCATGGGAATCGTCAACTCCCGCAATTCCTACGTCTGCTTTGAATTCAGTCTCCGCTCGCACAGAACCTCCGCTAGGATGCTATTCTTTGTGAATCTCGAATAAAAGAATGTTGAAGAATGAAAACTTTTATTGATAAGTTCTTTGCAATTACACTCATACAACAATTGATCGAATATGTAGAGAAATCTAGTGATCGAAATAAGGTTCGAATCACTTATACATTTTCTCGCTAACTTTAAACAAAGTGAAATCTACACGATTTTCTCTTTAAAACTATGCATGCACGTATAACACAATACACACCATATACCATAAGCCAAACCACACCACCACCACAAAATTATGGAGTTTGGAGCCCTATTTATAGAGTACGAAGGGTTACATCCTTTCAGACAAAGGGTCATGTCCATTGGAGAAGAGTTGCATCGCTTCATGGTGATTGGTTGAATTGGTTTGATCTCATCTACAATATAAAGGCACCTTTTCATGATTGGTTGACTTCTAAAAGGTACCTTTCATCTGACAGTTGATGGTAGTTGATCGTTCTTATCCAGCGATTGAAAGAAGAGAAGAGTTTACCAAAAACCATCTAGGTCGTGACCACTAATGTATGTCACGATCGTGAATACTTGGTAGGCAACTTTCTATTATGAAGGTTAACAAGTCACGATAGCGATATATGTATCACGATAATGACATGCCTTTTTCACATGATTCCTCTTTGCAATTTCTATCGATCTTTGACATCTTTGATCCTTTGCCAATTCCTTAAGTTCCACGCATCTTTTTACACCTTTTTCACTCTTTTTGCATAGATTTCCTACTCTAATCATTTTACTTCCAAGATTTACCTAGTACCTGCATTTGCATAAAAAACAACTATATACCACGTCAAATCTTTTATATGAAGTATAAAATGACTTAAACCATAATGTTTAATGATTGAAAATATCATGACTATAAGTGTAAATATACACTTATCAACCACACAAAAGAAGGTCAAGTTCATTGAAAAGTATATCTTTGCATGTTACGAGATACCTCATCACATTGTATCTGATAATGGGGTTTAATTCCAAGGAGCAACGACTGATCTGATTGAAAAATATGGCATCGAGCATCATCTCTATTGTCCCTACAGACCTTAAGCAAATGAGGCAGTGGAAGCAGTGAACAAGTCCATCAAGAAAATTTTATCCATAATGGTGACCACTTACCGTGATTGGCAAATAAGCTTCCATTCACGCTGTGGGGGTATAGGAATAGTGTGTGCACTCTAACAAACCAAACTCCCCTCTACTTATTATACAGGATGGAAATGATTCTCCCAGTGGAAACTGAGGTTATATCCTTAAGGGTAGCCATGGAAGAGAGATTGAAAGAGTCTGATTGGGCAAATGCCATATTTGAGTAGTTGAATATGATTGATGAACTTTGTTTGAAAGCCCTTTATAACCTACAGATGTATCAACAATGGATGGGGATTGCTTATAGCAGTAAAGTTAAGCATGCGAAGTTGCCCTTGAAAGTAGGGGACTTGGTCTTGAAGCAGCTGAAACCTTGCAATATCTATGTTAAGGGGAAGTTCAGGCCTATCTTGGAAGGCTTGTTCATGGTAAGAAGGTCTTTAGGGAAGGAGTAGTTAAAGTAATGGACATGGAAGGCAATGAGTTCATGAACCCGATTAATGAGGACAAGCTAAAGCACTATCATGTTAAGAAAAAGAATTAAATTGTGAAAAGCAACATTTGTAAAAAATTATTAAATAGCAAGCCTATCAACTGTCTTTCTTCATAAAGCTGAGCAAAAATTAGGGTATAGTTTTGCAAATTAGTTCATTAGAGTGAAACCTAAAAGGGGGAATTTAGGCAAAAATTAAGATAAAGAGTGAAAATAAGGAGATGCCAAACTGAAAATCGAAATGCTTTTTTTGTAGTAGGTGTAGGATCATTGGATATATTGTATCATAAACATTTGTTCCCCAATTGATTTCATCTAAGGAAAAGATTGTTTTTGCAAAATTATTACGAGTGTATTATTTTAGAATGATCGTGTGATGTAATGTTTGAACAACACAAGTAACACTTTTTGTTAGATTTAATTCATGGTAGTTTAAATTAACTATTGCATACATTCCAATGCATAATAAAGCTAGCCAATTCGCATTATAATAAAAGCATTCAAAAGCATTGATAGAGACAAGTCATCTTCCATCTCTTAGTTGTATCAGCAAGGATCAATGGTTCCCTCTCCTCGGCACTCCACTATTACCAAGTAGACTCATCGTGCTTGTCTAGGTTAGTGAATTGCCAAAATTTATCCAGTTATCCCTAGTAGCAGTCAGTCCAGGCATTTTTGTGTGATAGAGCATAAGATCATCATCAAAATAAGGCTTTTATAAAAAGTAATTTTTATATAAAGACATAAACAGAGTTCTAAGATAAAAGATGTAAATGTTTAAACTACATCAAAATAACAAGAAATAAAGCAAAGGAGGATCCTAGCTATTGCACCCAAAACTAGCTCTGTCATCTCTATCATCGCTGCTACCATGGCTATTAGTGGCAACCTCATCCTCATAGCCATCACTGGCCTTCTCCTCCTTATATCCATCAACAACCTCCTCGGCACTCTTGCCCTCCTCTCCAAGTGCGGGGTAAGAAGTTTAATCTAGGGCATCCCTCCAAGAAAGAGTAGAGATGTGTTCTTACCTCTTCTAGGAGGCATAATGGAGCCTGTCTTGTGGTTGGTGCCAACACCATCACCCCTATGATGCTCAAAGTGTGTTCACAGCCTCTGGTGCTCAAAATAAGTCCTTGGCCCCTGCTATCCGTCATCAGGCCTCATCATCTGCCCCATCTCAACCTCAAGCCTAGATAGAGCATGTCGAGAATATTGAACGGATGCCTCATAAGCTGCTAGCCAATCTTGCATAATAATTATCTTAGCCTTATCCCTCTAGGCTCGGTCCTGCTCCATGCCTATAAATTCCTGCAAGAGGAATCAATAAATAAAAATATACATACATGTCAAATAACTAATCCAAATACATGTGTGCATACATATTCATACATCATTGCTATCATGTATAAAATTACTTGCATACATAAATAAATCTTGAATGCAGGACTTACCGTGGCAGGTGTATTCTAGGCCATCATAAGATCTCGAACCGAGAAGAGCTCGCTAACTAATCACTCTACTTCAGTAATAGGTACCTACACAATAAATGTCTAAGTATCAAATTAGAAATAGTGTTCACAAGCAGAATCCAAAGGCAAAATATAAGAAATGGTAACTCCAAGGGAGCCAAAAAAAAGCTATATCCTCGCAAGGGGCGGAATCAACCCTTTCAAAGGCGTTTCCATAGTATTTCAGAAAAGGCCGAATTTCTTTGACATAATTAAATTTTCACTTCATTTAACTCTTAATTGAAGAGGTAAAATAATTTGTTTCCAAAATGTCAATCAAAGAGTTAAAACACGCTTATTAGCACTACTACCTCCAAAATAAATCTATTGCATTTTTAGGTTTCCAAACCAAACTAGTCTATTTCTAGGTAATCCTGAAAATTGAGAGAGCTCCATGTTGAGGGTGTCCAACGAGCATGTCAGTCTTCCATGTTTTAGCGTCAACTTCAGCACTCTTTATTTCTAAGTGAATTCTGTAAGATCGGAAAACACCATGTTGGGGATGTTGAAGGAGCACGGGGGTCTTCCATGTTCCAGCATCAACTTTAACACCTTTTATCTCCAAGTGAATTCTGAAATATCAGAAAACATCATGTTGGAGATATCCAAAGAGCATGGGAAAATTCCACGTTCCAACATCAACTTTATCACTTCTCATTTCTAGGTGAATTTTGTAAGATCGAAAAACACCATGTTGGGGATGTCCAAGGAGCATGGTGTTCTTTTACTTTAGTGTCAACTTCAACACCCTTTATTTCTAAGTAAATTTTATAAGATCAGAATACACCATGTTGGGGTTCCAAGAAGCATGGCAGTCTTCCATGTTTTAGCATCCACTTCAGTACTTCTCAATTCTAGGTGAATTTCATAAGCTCGGAAAACACCATGTTGGGGATGACCAAGGAGCATGACAGTCTTCCATGGTCCAGCGTTAACTTCTACACTTCTCATTTCTGGTTGAATTCCTTAAGATCGGAAAACACTATGTTGGGGATGTCCAAGGAGCACAGAGGTCTTCCATGTTCCAGTGTCAACTTCAGTACATTTTATTTCCAGGTGAGTTATGTAAGATCAAAAAACACCATGTTGGGGTTCTAAGGAGAACGGCGCTCTTCCATGTTCCAACGTCAACTTCATCACTTCTCATTTCCAAGTGAATTTCGTAAGATCAAAAAACACCATGTTAGGATTCCAAGTAGCATAGAGGTCTTCCATGTTCCTCGATCAACTTCGACAAAGTCATGCTGGTCCATGTATGATTTCTATCCATTTCTCTTTTTAGCCAAGCCGGTACAAGACTACTAGGCCGGTCATGGCTTGCTTTGGTAGGCCAGTCTCAACCTTGACAGACCCCTTTTGGGTACTGGGACCGGCCTATCCAAATGGGCCAGTCTTGAACAATCGGGACTTGTTCCAACTGTTTGGATCGGTGCTGACTATCTTGCTCCCCACTCCATATTTTATTACCTTTTTTTCCCTTCACTTTAATTTTTTTATCTCAAAACTACCCTTCCTTCTTCACTAAATTAAACTTTGTACCAACCATTTAGAAAGCCAAAAATTGGAAGTTTTGAAAAAGGCTTACCTCTTTGGGGAAAATTTTTAGTGTTAGATAATTCTAGAGAGAGACTAAGGGATTTTTTTTGAAAAATGTTAGGAAATTCTTACACTTTCATATTCCAATGCTTTTTCTCCGAAACTCCCTCCTCGTTTCAGGTTTGAGTTAGAAACTAAAAATCTAACTCCCGGGTTTCCTACTCCCCCTCACTAAAAAACCTAATTTTCTGCCTTTTTCGACTAAATCAACTACAAAAAGACTTCGGGGTCTCGTTCTTCGACATTTCTGGCTACAAAACTTGCAGGTTCACGTTGGAGGGGTAAGATCTTTTAGAGACTCTTTGGCGTGATTTTGTGTTTTATTTTCAATCCCTTTTATATTTTTGGCCTAATTTATTTATTTTCCTACTCTTTATTATTGTTTTAAGCCCCACATGACAGAAAATCCACTTTTCCTTGATAACCGACCTCATTTAAACCATGATTAAATCTTAAATAATAAAATTTTGTAATTTGGGTCTAAAATAAATTTTTTTAATAAAAAGCATGGGGGAACATGAATTCCCCACTTTTCAACCCATTAGCATGCGATTCAATCTAATTTAACTTATACAACTTATTGCATCTTGATTGGTTAATTAACTATTCCATGATGTTGTGATATATCTCATGCTACCCTTGGTGGATGAAGGTAGTCTAGGTTAGATCTATGTTAGGGTTTTATTTCCCTTCGGGTACCGCAATTATAAATAAAATGTATTTGTAGATGATTTGTATTTAGGACCATTTGTATATTATCCCCATGGTTTGTATTATTATTTATCCTACCTCCTTTTAGGTTAGAAGTCTTGCATTTATTTATTGCTTTCTTTATTTGTTTATTGCTTTCTGCTTGTGTATGATTAACTATAACATGATCGAAAATTAGTAGAAATAAATCAAAATGTCTTAAAGGTGGTAGTTTGCATGTAATTAAAACTCAAATAATGATGAAGTAGGTAACTCATCCAGACACAAATCTCTTTACTACAACACATTTTAGGCTTAATGGATTTAGGCTGTATCGAATTTCCTAGAAGAGCTGATCCAAGTGGCGACTTCGTAACAATGTAGGAGAGAGGTTTAGGCCTCGAGTCTTTCAAAATATTTCTTTTCTCGTTTCATTTTCATAAACCCCCACGCACTATTTCAGGGGGTCTTCGCCTTGCGCTGACCTCGCAGGTTTAAAAAACATGATCTGCTCACATGTGTAATTATGGAAAAATCTAAATATCCCAGTCATAGTTTCATTGAGACTTGATATCAATGAAGCGCATGTGTAGGCTTACTCCTTGGATTGGATCTAAAACCGATCTCATGATCTGAAGGTGGTACCTTGAGTTAACACATGAATGTATTTCGGTAATATATTAAAAACTGATGTAAGACAAACACTTGGAAATAGATATATATATATGTGTTGGTGTCACGTCTTACTGTGGTAGCCAGTATGAGTATCCTCGGATTTGAGATATCGGTTCCTTGTGCAGAAGTTGCTATGCTTTGGGTTATACTCACGCATGCCTTATTATCAAGATGATACAGATGATAGTGAATAACTACAGAAACTAATAAATGCGAGATAAAAGAGAAAGAAACTCATATTAAGTGTCTCTCATAGGTTCACTAATTACTTGACTTAGTTGTTGCAGGGTCTACTTAATGTGCTTTTTAGAAATAGGAGGACTCAATGATGGTTTGTTCATCAGATTCAGAAGTAAAAATTTTGGTAGGTAGGGATCCTTTAATAACTTCTTTTGAGGAATGGGCCAGACCTGGTCATTTCTCAAGAGCAATAGCTAAAGGACCTAATACTACCACTTGAATCTGGAACCTACAAACTAATACTCATAATTTCGATAGCCATACCAATGTTTTGGATAAAACTTTCTGAAAAATTGTTAGTGTTCAAACTCTCCATCATTTTTGTTTGGCTGACTTGCATGTATTTTCATGGTACTCGTTTTTCAAATTGGACTTAGCGTCCAAATGGTTTGGCCAATAGTGGGCTAAGAAATATCGAATGGTTATGTAGGCAGGGGTCTTTGAGGAATACAAATAACCTCTGATTTTTTTCATATTTGGAGAGCATTTGGAATAAAAAGTAAATTACAATTGTATTGTACCACAATTGGTGCATTGGTTTTTGCAGGCTTAATGCATTTTGCTTGTTTGTTCCATTATCACAAAGTTGCTCCAAAATTAGCTAGGTTCCAAGATGTAGAATCCATATTGAATTACCATTTAGCCGGAATCTTTCTTAGGCGGGACATCAAGTACATTTATCTTTACCAATTAATGAATATCCAAATGTTGTAGTAGATCCTAAAGAAAGCCCTCATGAATATATCTTGAATTAAGATCTCTTAGCTCAACTTTATCCTAGTTTTGTTGAGGGAGCAACTTCATTTTTCACCTTAAAATGGTTAACATTCAAAATTTCTTACTTTTCATGGAGGATTAGACCTAGTGATTGGAGGTCTATGGCTAACTAATATCGCACACCATCATTTAGCTATTGTAATTCTTTTTTTGATAGTGGGTCACATGTATAGGACTAACTAGGGTATTGGTCATGGTACAAAAGAATTTTAGAGGCTCATGAAGGGCCCTTTACAGGTCTGGCCTATAAAGGGCTATATGAGATCCTAACAACATCATGCCATGCTCAATTATCTCTTAACCTTGTTATGTTAGGTTCTTTAACCATTGTTGTAGCTCAACATATGTATTCCATACCCCCTACCCATACCTAGCTATTGAGTATCATACATAATTGTCATTATTCACTCATCACATGTGGATTGGTGGATTTCTTATAGTTAGTGTTGCTTCCCATTCAACCATTTTTATGGTTAGAGACTATGATCCAACTACTCGATATAATGATATATTAGATAATGTCCTTGGCATCATGATGCAATCATATCACATCTTGACTGAGTATGTATATTTTTAAGCTTTCACAACTTTGGTTTATATATTCATAATGATACCATGAGTGCTTTAAGGAGACCGTAAGATATGTTTCAAATATTGCAATACAGTTACAATTGGTCTTTTCTCAATGGATATAAAAGATTCCTGATTTAGCGCCTAGTGAAGTGGTTTCTGGTGCAATAGTAAACACCGGTTTAAGTTGGGGAGATGTTGATTTAGTGGTAGTTGGTGGCAAGGTTTTTTATTTACCAATTCTATTAGAAACCATAGATTTTTTTGTACATCACATTCATGCCTTCATGATTCATGTGACAATATTGATACTTATGGAAGGAGTTCTATTTACTAGTAGCTCTCGTTTGATACAAGATTAAGCAAATCTTAGTTTTTGTTTTTTTTTTGTAGTGGACTTTGAAGAGGGGGAACTTATCAATTCTCCACTTGGGATCATGTCTTCTAAGGGCTATTTTAGATGTACAATTCCATTTCGATAGTAATCTTTCATTTCAATTGGGAAATGTAGTAAGATGTTTTGGGTAGTATAAGTTATCAAGGGGTGGTAACTTATATCACGGGAAGAAACTTTGCACAGAGTTCCATATTTATTAATGGATGGCTCCACGATTTCTTAATGGAATTGGCATCTCATGTAATTTAGTCTTACGGTTCTTCATTGTCTGTATATGGTCTTTTTTTCCTAGGTTCTCATTTTGTATGGGGTTTTAGTTTAATGTTTCTACTCAATGGTCATGGTTATTGGCAAGAACTTTTTGAATCAATTATTTGGGCTCATAATAAATTAAAAGTTGCTCCTGCTACTTAGCTTAGATCATTGAGCATTATATAAGGACATTTTGCAGGAGTAACACATTACCTCTTATTGCAGTAGTAGTACGAGTATCCTCAGACTTGAGATATTGTTTAACGTGTGTGGAAGTTGCTATAGTTTGGATCATACTCATGCATGCCCTATTATCAAGATTGTTGGACCTAGTAGGGTGTAAAATAATTCAGAGGGAGGGGTGAATGACTCTTTTTCAAGTTCAAATGTTATTTCAGAAGATAGATGAGTTTAGCTTCTAAAAATACTTCTGAGTAAAAGTATTTTATATAGAATCCCCTTTTTAAAGCTTTTAATGATTTAGATGATAAATATGTTGAATACAAAAATAAAGCAGAGTAAGGAATATTGGAAACAAAGATTTTATCCTAGTTTAGCCTCTGCCTAATCCAGTCCAGTCCAAGATTATTTAATCGACTAAGAACTCTTCTTGTGGTGAAGAACAAACCCTTTACACAGCTTTGACTGAAGTACCCTCCAACAACCTATACTTTAGTGAGCTATACCAATATAGAAGTTCCTTCCTACTATATCTGAGGCTCTGAGCTTTTATTTCTTCTTGAGTACCTTTCTCAAAAGATTTTTAAGCTCCCTCACACTAACTTCATCATGGATCATTTCAAGACCCTTTTCACCGATTTCTATCTTCTCATTGAGGGCGGTTAACTCATCTCTTATGTCAACATAGTTTACAAGCCTTATCTCCATGAGAGGCTGAAGATGCTTGATAAGTTCATATTTGATTTGACAGGGAAGAGGAATCATGGAAGCCACCTCCATGATGATTTGAGCTTGTTCGGTAACAAGAGCAACACTCTGAGCAAGCTGGTGGTTGAAGGTAACTGATTTGATATCCACTACAGAGTTATTGAGGTGAAGAGCCATTGTGAGGAGATCATCAAGAGTTTTCCCCATATGATTGAGTGAGTTGATTGGAACTTCAACAGATGATTGGTTTCCCTCAGCAAGATCTCCCATTATCCATCCTTTACTGCTAAGGGACTCATCTCCATCAATCATCTGCTCTAAAGGTCTGGGAATCAAAGATAGCACAGTTGAAGGATCCACCAGATTCCTTTGAACATAAGGAATATGAGGTTGTGCCAGGTAGGGAGTTGGTTGCTGATGGTAGGGAGAAGGTTTGAATTTGGCTCTAATCTCCTTTATTCCCTCCACAACCTTTATTTCATCATCTTCCTCCTCATTGACATCTTCCAGTAGAACCTCCTCATCCTTCTTCTCTTCGTCATCCTTCCTTATATCCTCTAGCGAAAATATATGTTTTGCAAAGATTGACCAAGCCATGCTAACAAATTTCACAGCAGGATCTGATATTGATGGTTTAACACCCCATTCAACCACTACAGTCCTCTGCACTTCCTCTCTCTGAAGAGTTTATAAGAACAGATCTTCCTATGGCACATTCTCTTTCAGTAGAGAGTGCCATCAGACTCTTCCTTCTTCTTAGACTCTTCCTTCTCCTCAACCTTGTCCTCTAGACCCTTAACCACCTATTGAGCTATGGATGCTGCAACTTCGAGAGGGTCTTTAGTGTTTGGAGATCGAGATCCCTTCGAAGTTGTTGGCACATATATTGGAGTCTCAAGAGGGGCCATAAAAAGATGAGATGGATCAAAGATAGCTCTCTGCTAATCCAGAGAAGGGGATTGAGGTTTAGCTTTTGACTTCTTCTCCAATTGAAAATTGGTTGGATTTGCCACCTTCGGAGGAGCAGGACTATGTGCCAAGGAAAGAGCACCAAGTGGTAGATCAAAATCCACTATTGTTCCTTCCAAGACCTTCCCATCCACCTCTTCCAAATCCTCATCCTCTATCTAAGAGGTGCTTTTCTCCTTCATCTTCTTAGTGAATTCCTCTAGGGCAGGCACCCTTCTTCCTTCAGATAAGGCTTTCATCTTAGCTTCAGCCACAATAATCCTTATATCCCCCTTCTTAGGTGTAGATGTAGAGAAGACTTTAACCAGGCTTTGATTTATGGCCTTGATGATATTAGCCTTCTTATGATCATCTTCTGAGACCATAGTCTCACCATATGTCCTTGCCTTCTTTTTCTTCCTTTCTTCTACCTTCTCCTCTTTCTCCTCCACCTTTTTTTCCTTTTGTTCATCCTTTTCTTCTTCATCATCATTGGGAATTACCATATTGGGATCAAATTCCCCCCTTCTCCTCTTGGTCAGAGTGCTTATTGGTCTCCTATCCTCCTCATCTTCTGAGCTATTCTGCTCCAAAAGCCTTGGCACATATTTGTATTTATTCATTAAGAAACTAAGTCCTACGGTTTTTCCTTTAGTAGTTTTAGAGGCAGGTTTAGGGATTACCACTTCTTCAACAGCAAGTGCCTTGTGACCACTCTACTTCTTTTAGCCTTACGGACTTCCTCTTGTTTCAATATAGGCTCCCTCTTCCTTTTGGGGGGTCTTCCTCTACCCCTTTAACAGATTCACCCTTCTTGGCCATTCTCAACTCCTTTTCCCTCTGCTTCTTAGTCATATCTTTCTTCAACACCTCCTCCCTATCCCATGTCATCCCATAATCCACCTTCTTATCAAAGGTCTCCTTCACAATCTCCCTACCTAGAGAGCCTTCCTCATCTTAGTAGTTAATTTCATAGGATTCAACGATCCTGCTCAAGAGACCACCAAGTGTAAACTTGTGGTGAAGTATATGCTGCATAATGTTTACAGGTCAATTGACCTTCTTCTTCTCTACTAGATGAACTAAAATGCAGTGCTCATAACTTGATATTTCATTTGTGGAATTCATCTTCTGAAGTAGAAGATGCGCCATTATGAACTACCAGTACCTTAGCTCTTGTTGCATATGTATGATTATCATCTCTCTAAACCACCCTTCTAGCATATACGCCTTCTTATCATAGCTTGTTGACTCTTCACATCCTCTTCTCAAAGCCAACTCTTCATCCTTTAGATTTAATAGCTTTGCTAAAAAAGCTAGAGTAATGGTGATTCCCTTCCCTTTGACCACCATCTTGAGCTCTTTGTTCCTCACTATACTCCTTTTTATGTTCTTGTAGAATTCAAGAACTATTGAAGGGAAGGTAAGCTCCATCAGCCTGATCCTTGTCCCTATCTAATGGAACTTGATAGTTTCCTTGAATGGGGATGCCTATAATAACGCATTATCTCCCAAGAATCTTTGAGGAATAATGGTGTCAAAGTTCTTTTGAGGGATTTGGATAATGACTTTCACTTTGGGATTATTTTTTAGAAGATCTTGGTCTTTTTTGTGCCATTTGGGTTTAAGTGTGTGATGTTAAGGAAGATTAGGGTTTGAAGAAATTAAGCTTAGACAAGAAGAATTCTCAGTAAGCTTAGGGAGAATTTGGGGATTTTTGGTAAAGTGATTTGAAGATGAACAGTGATCACTTATTTATACAGAGAAATCTGAGGGGTAGAATAGTAATAAGCTAGGAAAAAACCTTGACGGTTTTAGCATTTATCGTCTAATTTATGAGAAACCATTAAAAACATAATTGATGGTAGAATGTGAACAGTTTTACCTTAAAGATCTGGCTTGGGGTTCGGGTTTTTGAATTTTGAAATTTAGAGCGCTTCGCGAGCTGTTTCCTCTATGTTAATACTCACCGCTATACTTCAGAAGAATCTTTATTCCATCTGAAGCATACTTTTCTTCTAAATAATCATCTGATGTGTGATTGAAGTTTTTCTTCTGGGGATTACACCATCTTCTGAGTGATGATCATACTGGGTTACTCAGCCCTTTGATCATCAATAGAGATGCATACCAATTTTACATCCATCGTGAGAACATGATCCCTTATAAAATGATATCTAATGTTGATGTGTTTCATTCTACTATGCTAAATGGGATTTTTGGATAGATCAATTGCGCTCTTGTTATAGCAGAGTATCTCAACGCATTTAGACTTAATTCCATAATCTTCTAGATGTGGCTTGATCCATAATACTTGAGTAACACAGCTACTTGCTGCCATGTATTTTGCTTCTGTAATGGATAGTGCTACTAAGGTTTGCTTCTTGATATACCAAGATACAATACAGTTACCAAGAAAATGACATCCACCAGTAGTGCTTTTTCTTTCTAGTTGATCTCTTCCATAGTTAACATCTGTGAATCATTTGAGAGAGAAATCCCCATTATTTGGATACCATAAACAAGCTTCTATGGTTCCAAGCAGATATCTCAGACTCCTTTTCGCAGCACTCAGATGCGACTCCATTAGGTTACTTTGATATTTTGCACAGTAGCATACAACATAATGAATGTCGGTTCTGCTAGCTGTAAGATATAGAAGAGATCCAATCATTCCTCTATACAACTTCTAATCAATCCTCTTTCCTTCTAAGTCTTTTCTTAGGATGGTGTTAGAGGCCATTGGGGTATACATTTCTTTTCCATCTTCCATACCAAATTTCTTCAAAATCTCATTGGTATACTTAGATTGATTGATGAATATACCATTTAAACTTTGCTTGATCTGAAGACCAAGGAAGAAAGTGAATTCCCCCATCATAGACATCTCAAATTCATTCATCATTTGAGAGCTAAAATCTTTGCATAGTTTTTCATCAATAGCTCCACAGATGATGTCATCAACATATATTTGTACAAGGAGAATATCTTTGCTTCTTCTTCTGATGAATAATGTTGTGTTGATTTTGCCTCTGATGTAACCTTTGGACATGTGAAAGTTTGTCAATCTCTCATACCAGACTTTGGGAGCTTGCTTCAGACCATATAAGGCTTTCTTCAACTTATAGACATGATAAGGATGCTTTGAATCATCAAATCCAAGGGGTTGCTTGACATATACTTCTTCAAAAAGAACACCATTTAGAAAGGAACTTTTAACATCCATCTGATACAACTTGAATCCCATATGAGAGGAGAATGCGCAAAGGATTCTTATGGCTTCAAGTCATGCTATTGGAGCAAATGTTTCATCATAGTTAATCCCTTTTTACTGATTATATCCTTGAGCAACAAGTCTTGCTTTGTTCCTTACTACATTTTTATCTTCATCAAGTTTGTTTCTGAAAACCCACTTGGTGCCAATGATAGATTTATTCTTTGGAGCTGGAACTAGATCCCAGACATTATTTTTGGTGAATTGGTCAAGTTCTTCTTGCATGGGCATCATCCAACTTTCATCATGTTATACATCTTCAAACTTCTTTGGCTCTATGATTGAGACAAATGATGGATGATTTGTCATTCTACTGAGTTGACCTCTAGTGAGAACAGGATTCTGAGGTGCATCAAGAATTACTCTTTTGGGATGATCCTTCTTGGTCTTTGTTTCTTTGGGTAGATCATGATGAACATGATCTTCTTTTACTTCTAGAGCTTCCTAATCATTTACTTGATCTGAGAACTTGATCTCAGATGGTTCATCCTTTGTTGAGGGTTCTCCTTGTTCTGCTTCAGAGGATGGTTTAGCTGAGAACAATTCTCCATTTTCCTCTGACCCATTTCTTTTGCTTGAATGGTTAGATTAATCAAAATCTTCATGTACTAACTCTTCTAACGATGTTGTTCTCTTGACAAAAACTCTATATACATTATTATGTGTTGAGTAGATAAGAAATATTGCCTCATCACAGTTAGGATCAAATTTCCCTAGTTGTTCATTATTTTTTAGCACAAAGCATTTTCAACCAAAGGCTTTAAAATAGCCAATCTTTGGCTTTCTACCTCTCCAAATATCATGGGGTGTTTTATCAATAATTGACCGAATATTGACTCTATTTAGGATACATCATGCAGTGTTTACTACTTCAGCCTAAAAATATTTTGGTAAATTATTATCACTGAGCATGGAACAATCCATTTCAACTATAGTTCTATTCTTTATCTCAACAACCCCATTTTGTTGGGGAGTTGAGGATCAAAAAAGTTTTGCTCAATGCCTCTAGCATCATTGAATCTCGCAAATAGCTTATTTTCTAATTCTCTACCATGATCACTTCTTATTTTTGAGAGAAGGACATTTTGTTTAACTTCTATTCTATTGCACAATATGGAGAACCCTTCATAAGCTTTATCCTTACTACTAAGCAAGATAACCCATGTATACCTGGATTAGTCATCCACTATTACCATGGTATATCTATGTCCACCCATACTTATTGGCTAAATAGGGCCAAAGAGATCAATGTGAACTATTTCTAGGAATCTTTTTGTTGAGAATTCAGATTTTGATTTAAAACTCTTTTTAAACTATTTTCCATATTATCAAGCATTACATAAATGATCCTTTTCAAAGTTTAGACTTGGCAATCCCTCAACAAGTTTTTGTTTGGCTAGTTTGGTTAGAAGATTCATATTTGCATGTCCCAATCTTCTGTGCCATAGCCATGACTCTTCTTCTTTGGTCATTAAGCATATATCTTTCTTATATCTGTCATTCAGATTAATTATAAACACATTATTAACTCTAGGAGCATAGAGAAGAGTTTGATTTATCTTACGGTCAATGATGGAGCATCCTTCTGAGTCAAAGATAACTTTTCTTCCTTAATTACATAGTTGTGAAACACTCAGAAGGTTGAACTTTAATCCATTTACTAAGGAGACTTCTTCTATCTTGATTTCAGAATGGTTCCTCTACCAACGATCCTTCCTTTCTTGTTGTCTCCAAAGCTTACATTTCCATAACTTTTGTGTTCTAATGAGATGAATGAGCTTTCATCCCCACTCATATGTCTTGAGCATCCACTGTCTACATACCAAATTTGTTGACCTTCATGGACCTAAGACTTACCTGCAAAAGTGAACGGTTAGAATCTTTGAACCTAGTTTCCCTTGGGTTCAGGTGCATTATAAAATAAATCAAGCCAATCATAAGTATCATAAAATCCATTTTTATATCTACACATAGCAGTTGCGTGTTTTTTCCCACAAAAACTATAGAAGGTTTTTACTGCTTCTTTCTGTAGAGTTCAAGGAGATGGACAGAGATCAAATGGTTCTTGAATTTGTTACCTCTGGGGTATTTCTCTTCTTCTAACATGAGTATTTCTTTGAGTCATCTTTTGGTAGCCTTCTCTTTGATGATTGCTCACGCCATACTTGTATCCAAATGCCTTATAGCTTCTTTGCTTGGAGGTAGGGGCTTAACCCTGTTAGTGTGGATTTTGCTTCGGAGGAATGCTCATATTCTAAGGATACTCCTTCTTCTGAGAATTCACTTTGGCAGGCAAGGTTAACTTTCTTGATAGATGTCCTTCAACCATCATTACTCTTCTACTAAGGTTGGTTGCATTCACTCCTACCAGAACCAATTCCTTCTTACGCTTCTCAGCCACTGCTTCAAGCTCTCCTTACCTTTTGCATATCACTTTAGCAGTGTTATCTCTTGCTCTATCATGAATACAGAAATCTTTGATGTCTTCCTTCAGAAGCTTCATGTGTTTCTTGTTCTTTTTCACCTATTTACAGATCTGTGCAAGTATTTGCATAATTTCATTAGAAATTTTAAACTTAGAGTTTACCTCATCATTTTGACATGATTTTTTATTTGAGGAGGAGACTCTTTCTATGCTGCTGTGCCATGATTCCACTATCGAGCTCATATCATCAGCGGCCATGAAAAATATTTGCGTAATTTCCTCTTCATTTTTGAATGATTTTGAGGAGCTCTCATTATCACTATCGCTCTACGTTACCACCATGGCCTTATTTTTCTTTTCTGAGCTTGTGGTAGCTTGATTTGATGTGTCCTTCCTGATGGCATTCAAAAAAGGTGATGATCTTTTAGTTCTCGCCCGTGAGCTTTTCTTCAGATCCTATGAACTTGCTCTTAGAGAAGTCCTTCTTCTGGAAGTCTATCTTTTGAGAAAAACTTCCTTTCTTTTGAAACCTTTGAGGTGTCCTTGAGATCTTCTTCATGAATTTTCTGGCAAGCATGGCCACTTCCTCATCATCTTCAAAGGAACTATCATCTACGGCATTTACTTTGAAAATGATAGCTTTCTTTCCTTCTGCCTTAGCTTTGTCTTTCTTTTGAAAGTTCTACATAGAGATTTCATAAGTAATTAAAGACCCAACCAATTCATCATACAGGTAAGTGGTGAGGTCTTTAGCCTCTTCTGTTGCGATCTTCTTTGCCTACCACTTCTCGGTCAAACTTTTGAGAATTTTCTTCACTTCCTCTTCCTATGAGAAGTTCTTTCCCAATCTTTTGAGCTCATTGATGATGTTGGTGAATCTTGCATTCATGTTTGAAATGGATTCATTTTCTTCCATTTCGAACAACTCAAAGAGATGAAGGTTTTGGTTAATCTTTGAATCCTTGACCTTGTCTGTTCCTTCATATGGTCACTTCGAGTTTCTTCTAGATTTCTCTGGCGCTTTCACAACCTAAAATTTTGTTGTATTCTATAGCATCTAAAGCACAATGGAAAAAGTTAATAGTTGTTGCATTGCTCTGTAGTTTCTTCATATTAGCATCGTTATAATAACTTTCATGTTTTGGAGAAGCTACTCCATCTACAGTAACTGAGGGAATATAGGGTCCATTGGCTATAACTAGCCAAGTATACATGTCCTGAGACTATATGAAGTTCTTCATTCTGTTCATCCAGAATGTGTAATTTTGCCCAAAGAATAGAAGGGGCCTAGACACAGATAGCCCTTCTGTGGGTATCTGTGTGCTCATGTTTCCAAGGAGATGATTTATGCTATTTTCACCCATAATGATAGTTTACTGAAGATATGTTAGATCTTTAAGTGAGTTAAGCTCTGATACCAATTGTTGGATCCAGCAGGGTGTAAAATAGGTCAGGGGGTGAATGACTCTTTCTCAAGTTCAAATATTATATTAGAAGGCAGCTGAGTTTAGCTTTTGAAAATACTTATGAGTAAAAGTATTTTACTTAGAATCCCCTTTTTAAAGCTTTTAATGATTTAGATGAGAAAATACGTTGAATACAAAAATAAAGCAGAGTATGGAAAATTGCAAATAAAGATTTTATCCTTTTTCAGCCTCTGCCTAATCAAGTCCTTCAAAACTCCAGTCCAAGATTTAATCCACTAAGAACTCTCCTTGTAGTGGAGAATAAACCCTTTACACAGCTTTGACTAAAGTACCCTCCAACAGCCTATGTTTTAGTGAGCTATACCAATACAGAAGTTCCCTCCTACTATATCTGAGGCACTGAGCTTCTTTTTCTTCTTGAGTTCCTTTCTCAAAAGATTTCTAAGCTGCCTCACACTAACTTACCCTCAGCTAGTGTATTACAAAAGTATTTAGAAAGAGAGAGGTTGAGCTTCTAAACTTTGTTTCAGACAGCTCTTTTACACACAAGTATTGAAATGAGAAGTTTGTTGTGTTTGATTAAAAAGAAGATTGCAGTGAGATTTTGAAGATTTATTTCACTCTATTGATTTCAACTGTTTCGACAACCTTCTTCAATGGCGGAAATCATCGTTTTATAAAGGGAGAGAATGGTACCATTAAACTTGGACTAATGCTGAATAACTTCATATTATCTCACATCCATGTTTTCGTTAAGAATCCATTTGAGAGCCGCGCCGAAGTTTGATCCGCTCCACGACTATCAGATATTTTTGGGACCCACAATTGTACGGTTGATTAAGAGTGCGCTTTCTCGAATGTCTTTGCTCCTGATTTTGAAATAACTTTTGTCCTTATTCAGACTGAGGTATAAAAGCACATGGCGACAATTAATGCAAGGTCAACTCTTGTGACTTTTAGTGCCAAATGACTAAGTTACCCTTTATAGTCTTCATAGGGGTTTCTCATGATTCTGAGACTTTGATAATCTTTTGAGGTCTTGTCCTTCTAGATTTCTTTGGTCCTTCTGAGATTTCTCATGACTTCTAGGGCACTCTTGTACTTCTAAGTCATCTTGTGCTTTTGAACTTAGAACCTTCAAAACTTAAATGCAACTCTTAGATGGGATCCATCACGATGATTACAGGTATAGTGATGATCGTTCGTTGGTAAGCCTAGTGGTCAAGATGGGATCCATCACTCATGATATAGTGTTATAATGGGAGTTATACCTTAAGGCCTCTTGTAGAAGTAACACATTCAAATGAGATTGATAGAATGGATTTCTAGTCAATCTCAGTACATAAAGGCAAGTGGTGTTCTTGATAAACAAGTCTAACTTTGAGATAGCTACGGCTATTACATGAGCTAACACTTTATCCAAGGTTAATAAACCAAATAGTACTTAACATGATCGAAGGAGTGTATTGTATTGGTTACTACTGCTAATTGGATGATGTTCCGAGTATAAGGGGATCATACACCTTTTCTAGAAAGACCATTTGATCGTTTTGAGTAATCTGGTTCTATATCGGTCTGGAATACTGACCATAAAGGTTTTCAAATGGGAAGCCAAGTTTAGATTAACCTTTAGCGGCTCTATACTTTGGGATCCTATGAGGTCACATGCATTGGGTCTTCAATGGATAAAAAAAAGAACTTATAGATGCGGACTATACTGAGAATAAAAGGGTAGTCAAGTTCATTTGGATGGACCATTATATGGTTGGACTAGTTAACTGTTTTTAAAGGTGGATTAGGGACAAATATGTTGATATGTGTAGCAAGGGATTTTTACCCATTGCAAGTGGCCTCGTGAACACGGGCTATTCATGAGAGAGCCTGGGTTACTGCCATGCAAGCACTAGGAGTTCTCGTGGGCTGCCAGTGTGGTTAGCACTGCCAGATACGACTAGCACTGCTACATACTGCTAGCGTACACTGGTGGATTGCAGGCCCTCAAGCACTACATTGTAGTGCTTGCTTGGGCCTACAATGCAGGCCGACCAGCGGCACCGCAAACAAGGTTTGAGCACGGGGTTCTTGGTCCCTCTCGCAAAGCTATGATGAGAAATATTTTAACTTGTCTCTCATGTTCCAGTGATTCGCTTTGAGGATATGAGATGTGTGGAGGAGATCCTTGGGTCTTTTGAAAGCCAAAATAGTTCAGGAAACAACCCAAAACTATCCAAAAACCATAAAAAAGTAAAAAAATTGAAAAAAATGAAAAATCATCTACCCTAGTCGTCTGCCCGGTTAAACAGGCCCAAATCGGATTGGCATCGGTCCTATTGGAGGATCAGTGACGATGCTAGGATCGGCTCGCTCAAGCAGGCCGGTGATCGGAGCTGGATCAAGTAGCCTTTAAAGGGGGCCAAGATCAACCCGCCCCAATGGGTTGGTCCTGAACAGTCGGGATCTGTCTCGACTCTTTGGATCTGTCTCGACTTGCTTGTTGGCCACTCTAGTTTTTAAGCCTTTTTTCCCTTATTTTAATTTTTCTTTTCTAAAAAATATCCTTAAACCTTCACTTATTTATGAGTTTTACCAACCACTATATAAGTCTAAAAATTAGATTTTTCAAGGATTGGACTTTTACCTCTTTGGGAAAGTTTTAGAGAGAGAATCCTAGGGAGAAAAAGTTTGGGATTTTTGATAAAAAAGTTAGGAAAATCTCTAGATTCTTTTTTCCGATGCTTTTTATTTGAAAATTTTCGTTTCCTTTAGGCATTCGAGTTAAAAATAAAAAATCTAACTCTCAGGTTTCTTATTCTACTCACTAAAAAACCTACTTTTCTACCTTTTCCAAACAAATTGACTAAAAAAAGACTTTGGGATCTCATTCTTCAATGTCTCTTGCTCCAAAAATCATCGGATGAGTAAGATTTTGAGCTTTTGGAGACTCTTTGGCATGATTTTTTACTTTATTTTCTGTCATTTTTGTATTTTGGACCTAGATTGTTTATCTTCTTGCTATTTATTACCATTTTCGGTCTCACATGATGGGGAATCAATTTTTTCCTTGATAACCGACCACATTTATACCATGTTTAAATCTAAAAGAATATAATAGGATAAATCGAGCTTAAAATAAATTATTTTTCAATAAAAGCACTTGGGAGCCCGAATTTTCCATTTTTAAACATCACTCGAGCACAAAGGTTTAATAATCACCCTAATATAACCTAGATGCAAGAACATTTGAGTCTTGATGGGTTAACTAACTATGTCATGATGTTGTGATATACCCCGTGCTAACCTTTGTGGATATAGGTAGTTTAAGTTAGATGTATGTTAGGGTTTTATTTTCCTTCAATTATTGCAATTGTAAATAAAATGAATTTTTAAATCATTTATATTTAGGACCATTTGTATATTACCCCATGGTTTGTAGTATTATTTACCCTACCCCTTTAGGTTAGAAGCCTCATATTTACTTTATTTATTACTTTCTTTTATTTGTTTATCGCTTTATTTATTGCTTTCCTCATGTGTGTGATTAACTCTAACATAAATGGAACATGACTACAAATAAATTAAAAATCTTAAAGGTGGTTTCTTGTATATAATTAAGACCTGAATAACGATGAAGTAGGTGACTCACCCAAACCCAAATCTCTTTACTATGGTGCGGTTTGGGCTTAACAGATCTAGGCTGCATCTAATTTCCTAGAATAGCTGATACAAGTGGCGACTCCGTAACAATGTAGGTGAGAGGTTTAGGCCTAGTCTTTACAAAAATTTTCTTTTTTGTTTCAATTTTCATAAAACCCACCACACCCTGTATCACGGGGTCGATGCCTCGTGGCGACCATACAAGTTCAAAAATGTTGTCTACTCATAATGGCGACTTATTGGGGATCGTTCTTCTTTTTAAACTTAAAGTATAAAATACTTTGATGAGTATTGAAAATTTTTTAAATGAATTTCATCCACCTTTAAAGTATTTCAAACAAAGCATATGCATTAGATGGATTAGCCTTAAGGTTAGGGAGCCCTATTTTAATTATGAAGCCATGAAAGTATCACTTGTGACCTTTTAGGGATCGAGTTTACCTAGTGTGTGGATCACTTTTTGCCAGATAACATGTACCTTCCTCATTTTCACCTATTTGGGGAGATTCGTGGAGTGTATCATAGTGTAACAAGAAACTTCTACATCAACAACCCTTGTGATCGAACTCGTATAGCATAGTCATAGTAACTTCACTTACTTATACAAAAACGTCTCTATGTGCATCATGTAGGTTCACTCCTTGACACCCTCGTGGTGTCAAGATTGTTGATTAATTAAGGCTATGATTGAACATGCAAACATGCAAGGTAAAATTTCAAAACATAAAATTAACCCTAAAGGATCTCCTAATCATACCATGATTGATGTAATCTAACTTGAAACATTCCACAGATGTTAATAGGTTTATAAAACTTATAAAAGAAAGCCAACATATAAATTAAGAGCATTACCAGTTGATGCATGCCTTTCCCTTTAGTGGGGCACTCCCTTAGAACTGTTTGATAGCACTCCATTAGCATAAGCCTCCAAATCAAGATGGTCTCAATGACTAGTCCACACGAACCCCAACCGACCAAAATCTCTCGTAGAGGAAGAACCCTTTAGTTAACAAGAAGCTACTAAAACGCTCGTAGAATAACCTGAAAATATATCTTAGAAGGCTCTTTTCAAAATATGAATAAGCCTTTAAAAGAATTCTTGTGAAAGAGGAGAAAATCATGGAGGATCACGCAAAAAAAAACTCTTGAAGAAAAGATATCAAAACTTAGAATGAAAGGCTGAGCTGAAGTGATTTGAAAGGGGAAGGATAAGGCTACTTATAGCCTAAGGGGGAGAAAAAAATGCTCCCCATGCACTGATGTGGGATTGGTGCAAAGCACCAACCCATGGGGGCTTTTAAGCCTGCGTGGGCTATTGCATGAGATTTCTCACAAAGTTGCTTGCTGTGCAAGGAAATCCCATAGCATGGGCTTGCCTTACCTACACGATCCTTGTGAGAAATCTCACAATCCCGCTGCAACATGACCATGCATCAAGCCTCGTGGTCTCCGCTGCAACATGACCTTGCAAAGCTTGTGAGGCCTGCTTATAGGCTTTCTTGCAAGCGCTCCCAAGCAGCCCTTGTAAACTATTACGAGATTTCTGGCAAGGTCCACTTGCGGTACATTTGTTTGGTTTTCCCCCTTTTTTTTAACATATTGGTCCGTCCAAAATATGGTCCATCCAAATTGAGTTTGACTCTCCCTTTTATTCTTGGTATAGACCTTGTCTATAAGTTCTTTACTTAGTCCAACAGAGACCCAAAGTGTTTGACCTCATAGGATCTTGAAGTAGAGAGCCACTAGAGGTTAACCTAAACCTAGCTTCCTATTCAAGAACCTTTAGGCTCAGTGTTCCTGATAGATATGGAACCCTATAACTCTAGACAATCAAATGGGCTTTCTAGCTAAGGCTTATAACCATTAGATACTTAAAATATCATGTGCTTGTGATTTGATCTAGTTCTGCAATAGTAACTAATACAATCCTTCCATTAGGTTAAGTACCATCCAGTTTATTGAGCTCGTATTAAGTGTTAGCTCATGTTGTATTCCACAAGCATAATACTTAATCCGAGCTTAATAAACTAGATTGTACTTATCCTTATGGAAGGAGTGTATTATAATCGTTACTATAGCAGAACTATATCAAGTCATAAGCACGTGAAGTTTCGAGTATTAGGGTATCACACACCTTTTCTAGAAAGCCCATTTGATCGTCTAGAGTTATCGAGTTCCATACCAGTCTGGATCACTGAGCCTTAAGTTTGCTCGATAGGAAGCCAAGTTTAGGTTAACCTCTAGCTGCTCTAAACTCCAGGATCCTACGAAGTCACACACTTTGGGCCTTTGTCGGACTAATAAAAGAATTTATAGATAAGGTCTATATCGAGGATAAAAGGGAGGGATAAACTCAATTTGGATGGACATTATTTTAGTCGAACTAATATGTTAAAAAGATAGGGGGAAAATTGACTAAGAGTGCCACAAGTGGATCTTGTGATAAATCTCGAAAGAGTCCGCTAAGCAAGCCTACGCTAGTAAGCGCAGCTTGGTAATGCTAGCGAGAAAGTGCACAAGAAAGCCTCGCAAGCGTTTACAATGCTTGTAGAGACCCACGAGGCTTGTTGGAAGCTCGTGCTGCAGTGGGCTTGTGAGATTTCTCGTAAGGCCTGTGCAGATAAGGGAAGCCCATGTGGTGGGCTTGCCTTGTTCGGCAAGCAGCTACACAAGAAATCTCATGCAGCAACCCACACGGGCTTAGAAGCCCGTGTGCGATTGGTGCTTTGCAACAATCCCCCATCGGTTAAAGGGATATTTTTTGCTCCCCCTTAGGCTATGAATGGCCTTCTCCTCCCCCCCTTCAAATCACTTTACCTCAACCTTTCCTTCTGAGCTTTTACATCTTTTCTTCGTGAGTATTTTTGCGAGATCCTCCACGAGTTTCTCCACTTTCACAAGAATTCTTTTGAAGGCTTATTCATATTTTGATAAGATCCTTCTAAGTTATGTTTTTGAGTTAGTCTACGAGCGGTCTAGCAGCTCCTTGTTAAGTAACAAGTACTTCCTCTATGGGAGGTTTTGGTCGGTAGGGATTGTGTGGACTAGTCATAGAGTCTATCCTAGTTCGGAGGCTTGTGCTAACAAAGTGCTTTCCAGCTATTCTAAGGGAGAGCTGCATTAAAGGGAAAGGCACTCATCAACTTGTAATGCTTTTAACTTAGATGCTAGGTTTCTTTTATTAACTTTAATAAACCTATTAGCATCTATGAAATTTTTTAACTTAGATTATATTAATCATGGCATTCTTAGAAGATCCTTTACGATTAATTTTAAGTTTTGAAATTTCATCGTGCAAGTGCACATGATCAATTATTGCCTTCATTAACCAAAATCGGTATCAGAGCCTGCCTTATGCTATGGATGATTAATGATAATATGTTGAAATGATATTTTCTATGAATTGATTAAAGTTTGTTACACATGACTTAGATTTCAATTCTTGTTATAGAAAATGATGTGATAACTAGATTAAGGTTTTGCTCAAACTTAGTCTAAGTGATTATCATGTAAATTAGTAATGTTTTACCACACGTGTAAATGCTTTAAATTGAGGGTCATTTAGTACTTCACTCGATTAAAAGAATGAAATCTTTAAATCATAATTATCTATGGTACAATGAATCGAAGTGCCCGTGGTTATTTTTGTAAGGATTGGACTTAGATGTTCATTTACTTTAAGGGACTTTTATAACTTAGTTGATTTCTAGTATGGGAATTGGATTCCAGATCTGGTTTTACAGCCATGATTTAAGTTCTTAGATTAAAACTTATAAACATAGGTGTAAGAACATAAACATGAACTTTGTTTATTTTGCATACTATGTTGAGTATTGGCATAATCAAATGGTTATGATGTACCAATCTTAAGAAAATTCTCTTAGATTAATAATTCCAAATAGCCAAGACTAGGGCGAGATCAGCTGCACTAATAAAATCCCTACAACAATATTAAGGAGGAAATTGTCTTCCCTTAATAAGTCATGATACGAACCTTATTAATGAATGTAAGGACATGTACAACATGCTTTCCCTTAATATGTGTTTGGTCGTGAGACTAGGTTAGGTTAATACCTTAACCAAAATGGATTAGTTGTCTATGTCAATGGAGCTAATGCCAGAATAGAGACATATTTGAGGAGTCATACATTTAGGTGTGCACGTCTTGAGAAAGAGAACTCAAACTACAATTGTGATGAATGCAAATGGATGGGTTCCAACCATGTTCATTTGTTATGGCTTAACCTGCTATAGCAAGGGTTATGATGGATGGGCTATGGATACTAAGAAATATTGGTTGGACCAAATTTCTTGAATTTAATGGAACGGGCTATTTGAATGTTGATAAAATAGTAGAAAATATGTGTTTAATTAAAGACCTTATATTAAATGCATGCACATATATTAATGTCTAAACAATTTCTATCTTATATCTTGGTTGAACAATGAATCCAAACATAAATCTTAGTCCGATACATGTCAATAAGTTTATAGGAATCAATTTTGTTAACTAGTTTAAAGATCTTAGAAAGGAAGCTTAAATGGAGCAACCTGGATTATGTTTTGGATAATCCAGAACAAGTCAATCTTGTTGCTAAGGCTTCTATCTAATAGAAAGAGGCATATCTCAAGCATAAAAAGGATGCTTTTATGGAGTCACTTGTGATGCTTGAAACCATGACCTTGAAGCTTAAGAAGCAACATGATGGTATGAATATAAAATCCATGTTGATCCATCTCATAGGAATTCATGAGGGCATGAAAATCGAATGGAATGAAATATTTAAATTCTTCTATACCTTTAAGAGAAATGATGGGATATCGGCCACTAAGCATTGCATTGAATACTTTAAGTATTAGAAGAGAATGACTCAGATAAGAATTGAAAGAAATTCTGAGAATGACATACAAACTATGATAGAGAGTCTATCTAATAAATATTCACCTTTCGTTAAAGATTATCTTATGTCAAGAAAGACTAGCAAGAAATGTGAGTTTATTAACAAACTTAGAAGTTTTGAAGATGGTTTGACGGCTAGAGGAACAAGTACCTTGGCAAGTAAAACCTGCATAAAAGGTAAGGTTTAAAACATATCAAGAGGAAGGTTAAAAATGTGAAAATTGAAAAGGAGAAACCCAAAGGGATATGTTTCATGTGCGAAAGGCCCAAACGCTAGAAATGTGATTGCAAAGCTTCGATTTTAAAACAAGTCAAGAAGAAGCCAAGTGTGGCATCTACTTTAGGTATGTTTATGATAGAGTATTTCTCTATAGTTCCTTATACGCTTGCATGGGTACTGGATACTGGTTGTGGTACTCATTTTTGTACTTCTGTGCAGGGGTTGCGGAATAGTGGGAGGCTTGCAAAGAGGCAAATGGACCTAAGAGTTGGAAATGGAGCACAGGTTGGTGCAATAGATGTAGGAATATATAGCCATCATTTGCCTAGTGGCCTTTTCTAAGTTTTGAACAATAGCTATTATATTCCTGCTCTCACTAAGAATATTATTTCTATTGCGCATTTAGTAACAGATGGATTTGAGATTTTAGTTTCGAATAATAATTGCCAAATTTGACACAATAATGTTATTTATGTTTGTAGAATATATGTCGATGGCATTTGTGTTCTAAATACTAAAATTGAAATTTTAAACATGAGCATCATTATGAAATTGAAGATAGATAATAAGAAATCTTCATACTTAAGGCATTGTCATCTAAGGCATATAAATGAGACTCGCTTAACAACGTTACACAAATGTGTTGACTTAGTTCCAATAGATTTGGAATCCTATGGGCATGCGAACCTTGTTAAGGTAAGATGACTAAGAAACCTTTCAAACGAAAGGGTCAATGTGCCACAAGTACTTTAAAAATAATGCATTTCGATGTATGTGATCAAATGAGTGTTAAGACACATGAAGTTTTTGTCTACTTCATAACCTTTTTCGATGATTACTCACGATATGATTATTTTTACCTAATGAGGTACAAGTCTAAAAGTTTTGAGAAATTCAAAGAGTTTAGAACAAAAGTAGAGAAACAACTTGGTAAAAGTATCAAGACCCTTCTATCTGATCGAGGCGGTTAATACTTAAGCCATGAGTTCCAGGATTATCTGAGGGATAGTGGTATTTTATCGCAATGGACACCTATTTATACACCACAACACAATGAAGTGTCAGAAAGGAGAGATCAATCCCTACTTGATATGGTTCGGTCCATGATGAGCTAAGTAGAACTCAACAGATCCTTTTGGTGTTGTGCACTTGAGAGCACAATTTATATTCTAAACAGAGTGCCCTCAAAAACATTTGATCAACTACCATACGAAATGTGGTATGGTAAGAAACTAGCTCTTTCTCACCTAGTGTTGGGGATTTAATGCGTATGTAAAGAGGACAAGTTCAGATAAGTTGGAAGCTAAGTATGATAGGTGTCTGTTTGTAGTTTACCCTAAGGAGACTATGGGTTGTAGCTTTTATGATCCCAAGGAACAAAAGGTACTTATTTCTAGGAATTCTCTTTTCCTCGAGGAGGAACACATAGTTGCAAAAGCTAGTCAGAGCAATCTTGAGCTAGGCACTCAAGAGGATCAAATAGAAAATCAATAGATTTTTCCTACACCTATTACATAAGAAAGTGTAAGCACGGAACAACCTATTATAACATCAACATTGTGTAGATTAGTTTGGGCTCCAATCATTCCCAAGAGATACGGTTATTTCATCATTGATGATAAGCACATCTTCTTTATAGAAGATGAGCCCAAGACTTACAAGGAGGTAATGGAAGGCTAAAAGTCTAACAAATGGTTTACATATAAGAAGTCAAAGATGGACTCCATGTACAAAAATCATGTTTGGAACTTTTGTTTATGCTTTAAGTGGGATTAAGCCCATAGGATGCAAATGAGTTTTCAATAAGAAAATAGAAATGGACGGTAATGTGATTACATATAAAGCAAGGCTAGTTGCAAAAGGTTATAGTCAGAAGGAAGGCATTGACTATGATGAAACCTTTTCACTAGTAGCCATGTTGAAGTCTATCATGATACTCCTTAACATCATTGCTCATAACGATTATGAGATCAGCCAGATGGATGTGAAAATAGTGAACCTTAATGGGAACCATGATCAGGATGTATACATGATACAACCCGAAGGCTTTACATCCAAGGATGGCTCAATGGTATGCAAATTGAAAAGGTCCTTTTATGGACTATAGCAATCATCAAGGAGTTGGAATATTATGTTTGATGAAATAATCTGAGAAATTTGTTTTGTGTCAAATACTAATGAGCCCTATGTATATAAAAAGGCTAGTGGGAGTGCGATCGTTTTCCTAGTATTATATTCCGATGACATGTTATTGATAGGAAATGATGTTCCTTTTCTTCAAATAGTGTATTCATGGTTTTCAAAGAAGTTCTCCATGAAAGACCTTAGAGAAGCAGCTTTTATACTAGGTATAAAGATCTACTGTGATAAATGCAAAAGGCTGCTCCATCTTTCTCAAAGTACATACATAGACAAGGTTTTGGCTATATTCACCCTTTAGCAGTTAAGAAAGGGTTATCTCCCAATGTCTCACGGGATTAACCTTTCTAAATCTGAGTGTCCAAGAATATAAGATGAGAGACTATGCATGAATGGAATACCCTATGCTTCAGTGATTGGATCCATCATGTATGTTACGGTATGAACTTGGTCTGACATCTCACATGTGTTGAGCTTCACGAGCAGATTTTAATCTGATCTAGGTGAGAATCACTGGATGGCCGTTAAACTTATCCTCAAGTACTTACGAATGACTAAGGATATGTTTTTGGTTTATGGAGAAAGTGATCTCTTTATAAAGGGATACATTAACGCGAGTTTTCATTCTGACAGGGATGATTACAAATCTAAATCAGATTATGTGTTTATGATAAATTAAGGGGCAATTTTTTGGAAAAGTTTAAAATAATATACGACTGCAGATTCAATCACTAGAACTGAGTATATAGCTGCTTCTAAAGCAGCTAAGCAAGCTGTTTGGCTTAAGAGATTTATTGCTGATCTTAATGTGGTGTCCATCATTGTAATTCCAATAGTGGTATTGCGATAACAATGGGGCTATTGCTCAAGCAAAAGAACCATGGTCTCGTCAAAGAAACGCATATGTAATCAGAAAGTACCATCTCATTCCAGAGATAGTAGCTAGAAAGGATAAAAGCTTAGAATACATCCCTACCGATCAGAATCTAGCAAATGGGCTAACGAAGCTATTGACTCAAGTTAAGCATGACAAGCATGTTAATGAGTATGGAATGAAGCATATAGGCAATTGGCTCCACTACAAGTGGGAGATTGTTAGATATGATGTATGCCCTAGAGGTAATAAGAGTGATATATTTTTATTAGTTTATAATGTACAAACAGTTTCAAATGATTGTTATCAATAATAAGGCATCTTTGTTATTTATCACTGATTATTTTTTGTTTATCTCGCTGGTATTATATATATGCTATTACTTATTATACTCATTGATAAGACAAAGTCCAGGACTATTACATAGCGTGAAAATGCAAAGACATAGTGGGAGCTATGTGTTCTGAGAACTGCACACACATGTTACTATGGATTGTCTAAATATCCCTAGTCAAAGTTTCATTGAGATTGGACATCAATGAAGCTAACAGACTAGTATGTGTAGGCTTACTCCTTGAATTTGATCCATGAAGTAGATCTCACAAGCTGAAGGTGGTACCTTGAGTTAACATATGAGTGTGTCCGGGTAATACATTGGAGACCGCTAAAAGATAGACAATCGAAAATAACTATATCCATGTGTTCGTGTCATGTCTTATTCTAGTAGCACTACAAGTATCCTTAGACTTGAGATATTAGTTACCTTGTGTGGGAGTTGTTATACTTTTGGTCATACTTATTCATACCCTAGTGATCAGGATGATATGGGTAATTACGGGTATAGTGATGATCACTTGTTGGTGAGCTTAGTAGTCAAGATGTAATCTATCCCTCTTGATATAGTGATATAATGGGAGATGTACCTTAAGGCCTCTTGTTGAAGTGACACACTCATAAACCTCTTATCAGAGTATAAGATTGATAGAACAGGTTTTTAATCAATCTTGATACATTATGGTGAGTGTTGTTCTTCGTGAATAAGTCTAATTCCTCGTTACAACTATTACATGAGCTGACACTTAATCCGATCGTAATAAACTGTATGGTACTTAACCTGTTGGAAGGAATGTATTGCATTGGTTACTATTATAAAACCAGATCAATTAACAAGCACCTGACATTTTGAGTATTAAGGGATCATACGCCTTTACTAGAAAGCCTATTTGATCATCTAGAGTTATTAGGTTCCATATCTATCTAGAACAATAAGCCTAAAGGTTCCTATATGGGAAGCCAAGTTTAGGTTAACCTTTAATGGCTTTATACTTCAGGATCCTATGAGGTCACACATTTTGAGTCTCTACCAGACTAAGTAAAGAACTTATAGTGGGTGTCTATACCAAGAATAATAGGGAGAGTCAAACTCAATTTGGACAAACCATATTTTTGTTGGATCAATATGTAAGAAAGAAAGGGGGAAAAACCAAACTAGTGTGCTGTAAGTGGATCTTGAGAGAAATCTTGCTAGAGTTAGCAAGGCAAGCATGTGTGAGTGCTTGAAGCGCTGCTTGGAAGCGCTTGTGAGATAGCCGGTAAGCAGGCCTCGCAAGCGTTGTCAGCGCTTGTGGAGGCCCACGAGGCTTGCCGCAAGCCCATGCTCCAGCTGGCTTACGAGATTTCTCAGAAGGCCCGTGCATGCAAGGCAAGCCCATGTGGTAGGCTTGTCTTGCGCTACAAGCAATTGCTCGAGAAATCTTACACAACAGCCCATGTGAGCTTACAAGCTTATGTGGGATTGGTTCTTTGCAACAATCCCAAATCGGTTAAGGGGGAGCCTTTTTGCTCCCCTTAGGCTATAAATAGCCTTCTCCTCCCCCGTATCAAATCACTTCAGCTCAAACTTTCCTTCTAAGTTTTAACATCTTTTCTTCATGAGTTTTTTTTGCGATATCCTCCACGAGTTTCTTCGCTTTCCCAAGAATTATTTTGAAGGCCTATTCATATTTTAGAAAGAGATTTCTAAGTTATATTTTCGAGTTGGTCTACGAGCAGTCTAGTGGCTACTTGCTAACTTACGAGTTCTTCCTCTACGAGAGGTTTTGGTCGGTTGGGGTTCGTGTGGACTAGTCATAGAGGTCGTCCTAGTTTGGAGGCTTGTTCTAAAGGAGTGTTGTCCAACTATTCTAAGGGAACGCCACTCCAAAGGAAAGTTACGCATCAACTGGTAATGCTTTTAACTTAGATGCAAGGTTTATTTTATTAAGTTTTGTAAACCTATTAGCTTATATGGAATGTTTTAACTTATATTATATCAATCATGGCATGCTTAGGAGATCCTTTATGGTTAATTTTAAATTTTGAAATTCCGCCGTGTAACTTCGCATATTCAATTACTGCCTTAATTAACCAACGAAATAAACGTCAACATTATTTCATTCATTTATTATTTTATTATAAGGGTATAACACATTGTCTTATCCGAAAATAAATTTCTCATTCAGAAATGACATAAGGATGTCAGCGTGGTAAGGCTTACCACTCTTTATCATCTTGTTTAAAGGAAAATAAGTTCATCTCATTTATTTCATTCAAACCCATTCATTTTTAGTGATCACATTAATCTCTCAACATCTAATATGCTCAAAAGGATAATTACATTCACTTCATGATCATTTGACAAATCTTCTAAGCGCAAGAAATTCATAAGCATCAACACATGCATAATTTGATTCCTCATATTTGACATTCAACGCATGTGCACCTAAGGAGTGTCTCATTCAAATAAGCGCCATTCAAGAAGATAATTCATTCTTGTCTGCCAGTGAGGGGTCAGTGTCAAGCATCGACCAAGCAATCATTTTTTTACAATTCAGCATCATAATTAATCTGATGGAGAGTGAGCAACCGTCAAACTCTACTGAACCTAATCAAGGGGGAGGTCTTCTGCCCGGTAATGGGATGGAATCTTATGCTACATTGACTAGGATGCTCACTAGTCCGTAGTTCTATGCAGCTCTCCAAGATTCTTGTGAGCGCACATTTCATCTAGGAGAGAAACTAAAACCAGATTTCCAAATTCGAGCTCCCTCCAACTAATGGGACCTATCCCACTACTATCCAAGGGCTAGCTCCATGTCTAAAAGCAAATTATTGTTCTCTCTTAAATCATGGAAATCAGTTTAATCTAGTAGCTAGCTCAAGATAACATGTCATTTTTCTCCAAGGTCAGGGTTCGGCACATCACGGCCGATCAATGATGAATCCCTTCTTCTTCTAGTACAATGAGTCTAGGGGAGCCGTGCCCAATTCTTTCTTATATAGGGTCTCCAGATCTACTATCAAGCTAGTGAATGTTAGCCCTTTCATGAGTTCTTTGGTGCAAGATCTCGGCCACTATTCTCTAGCATAGTCATCTCAAGGGTGTGCTTCTTAGCCCTTATCATTCCCCATTCAAGGGGTGCCTAAGTTTCATAACTCTTACACCGAACAAACTGCTTTCGAGAGTCAGTTTCAAGGTTTTCAACAACCCTAGATTCAGCTGTAGTTCTTAGTATCTCCCAAGGGTACTACTCATGTCCAGTAGCTTATTTATCGGTCTACCACTATCGAAGCTCCTAACTTTGATCCATTTGCTTAAGGGGTCAAGGGATCGGTTCCTCATAGACTGTCCCTCGAATTGGCAAGTTTATGGTAACAATTCATAGCCACTCAGGCTAGTCCTCTGCAATCTTATCCTTAGTTGTCTACTGGGTCCTAGAAAACTTTGTGATGCTAGAATTAGTTCGCTACAAGGGAGTGGGCGATCCTTGCTCACATATTAAGAACTATCAAATATTAATGCAAGCTCGGAAGCTAAGTGACAAGGTCCCTACTATAAGAGCATGTAAGAAATTAAAACCTAAGACTAATGCTAAGTTTGCATAGAGGCTAGGAAGGTTGAACAAGTTGAGGAAAGTGATGGAGAAATTGATGGTACAAATATACTACCTCCTAGTCCTAAGTTTGTGGAACGAGTCACGAAAATGACTGTGATTGAGATTGAGTAGGAATTGAAGAAGAAAAAGAGGAAATTCTCCAAAGTTGAGCCTGAAGTAATAGATTTGTTTAAATACGCTGAGAAGAAGTGGAAGACAACCCAAAAGAAGAGGAGTTCCCTAACAGAGCTAAAAAGAATTTAAAGCTAGTGGAGAGCGGGAACGAATTAGAAGAAATAGTTAAATTAAAATCATCTTGTGTTGATTGAAATGCTCACTCTAAGGGGAAACCCCTTAAACCAATCAACAAGGTGAGTTACCTGAGGTTGATATATCCCTAGATCAAATAGCCATTGCACATGTACAAAAATACCATCCCCTACACCTTCTATTTCTGCTTCTAATCCAATTTCTTTACCAACAAAAGCTAACCTTTCTTCACTAGCACAAACTTCTCAAAAATTCATTCCATCTCCAAAGTAAAAGTCTTCACTACCTCCTTCTACCTCTTGACTATAAATTCACTGCATTCCTTACAAAAATAAAAGTAAGAACCATCCACTCTTCCACCAACTACAAATTCTACACCAACCCCTTCTTCAATCAAATCCAATAACCCCCCAATCCCTTTGATTAGGGTTGTTCCTCATACTGAAAATTACGCTCATGAGGAAACACATATAGTAGTGAGTGATGCTGAGGCAAATTTCATAGTTAAGGAAGAAACTCTCACCAGCAATAATCAAGTCTAATGTTGAGTTAGATGCAGCAGTAAGCCAAGTACTACAAGTTGAGAAACTGATGATTGTTAGACATGATGTATGCCCTAGAGGAAATTAGGGTGATATATCTTAATAATTTATAATGTACAAACAGTTTCACATTATTATTAATAATAATAAAAGCATCTTTGTTATTTATTAATGTTTATTCAATTAATGTATCTCGCTAGTATTATATATATTGTTATAGTATATATATATATATATATATATATATATATATATATATATATATATATAT
>CATIWQ010046634.1:0-15706 GCA_949673415.1 Euphorbia schlechtendalii
TAATGAAATGTTGAAGCATAGAGACAAAACAACTTTCGGTGATGGCTCCAAAAAATCAACTTTCGGTGGCTTTCGGTTACTTTCGGTGATGGGCCCCGAAAAAACAACTTTCGGTGGCCCCACGTGTGACTTTCATAACACCATGGTTAATGTCTTTTACATAAATAAGTTCAAATTGAGATAGCTGATTGAATTCATTTTGTTATAATTCTATTATTAAAACATTGTTATAAAGAAAATTAATATTATTTTATGGAACCGAGATATTATTATTTGCTGGTACAGTTTTATTTAACGTTATAGCCAAAGAGTTTCTATATTTCAATTTATCCAAATTTAAGCTTCAATTTTTTATTTTCAAGTTCATGTTTTATAGTTATACATAGACCTTTCATGGACCAGGATATTTATTGATCCGGTTTGTACACACATCTTTTAAAAAAAATCCGATCTGGTGAATTCGTTGAAGTGTAATATTTTATTATCGAGCTTGATTTATATATAAATAACCAAGGAGCTCGACTCAATTATATATATATATATATGTATGTATGTATGTTATTTAATATTACTTTAAATTTATATTTGAACTATTGAGTTTTTCGATCTAAATACAATAATTCAAACAAAAGAACAATAATTCATACAAAAGAATTGAATAGGTAATGTAATTTTACATGTAATTATATAAATTATTTTTTTTTTACATATATTTTGGTCAATAAAAAATTTAAAAGAAAAATTAATATGGTTGTGGACCGGGTTTTGGGAATAACTTCATAAGCCTGGCCCGAACCCAATCTGAGCTCGAATTTTAAAGTGTGAGTCGAGCTGTGTTAGAGTTAATGTTTTTTATGCAAAGCCCAATTAAGCTCAGTCCAAACCCGACCTAGCCCGCCAACGAACACGTCTAGTTATACGAGCTCTTATAAACAAATTAATATATGATATTACCATGCAAAACGATAATATAAATGCATATAAAGACCACAATCGTTAATCCAACATCAGACCCGTTTGAAAAGCAATTACCTATTAACGAGACTGATCCAGTCTCGGCTCATTCAACAACATTCACTTTGCAAAGTTAGTTATGTCACCTCATCACTCTTAATCATTATATAATCACACGGTTACAATCTCATTGTAACAAATTTCAATGCTAAGTTATAGTGCATGTGTTCATAAAAATGCATGTAACGGTTGACAAGCGTTCAAGAACGTTTATCCTATGGTGCAATCGAATTTTGTGAACTGTTGCCAATAGGCTGAGCATCATATTTTTTACTCACTGCTCATATTATTTTTGCTTTTTATTTTGTTAGTTAAATAACACATAAATTTTTCTACGTACAATTCAAACAAAAAAGTTCAGTGCGAACAATTATTTTTATAAATTAGTATTTCTTTTTATGTTTATTGCTATAATTATATAAACTTTTTATACTTCCATATTGTTTTTATAAAACAATTATTATTTTATTTCTTGCTGTAATTAGACGAGTCATATAATGTGATAAATGCCTTAATCTATTAGTTAAGATTAAAATTATGATCTCAAAAATTTTAGAAATTTGAATCACATTCAGGATTAAGAGAGAATTTTCTATCTTTAACGTAACCCAATTGCTTAGCATACAATAATTAAAAATATAGTTACTTTCTAAACAACAAAAGATCATGTTTATCCATACAAGATAATGGTGATGTTGTATTATTTAGGCCTAATACAACCCTCCTGGAGTTGGCTCAGACATCCGATGCCACTCTCAATTTTCAAAAGGATCAGCTACCCCCTCAACTTGGCAAAAATGACCAGTTACCCCCCTTAACTTGGTAAAAATACATCAGTTAGCCCTCTCAATGCCATGTGTCAGAATTTGGTAGGTTTGACTTTTCAAATATGTCATTTTTCTGATTTTTCTCTCTTTAATCAGAAGTTGACACGTGGCAGTAAATGGGCTAATTGGTGCATTTTTGCCATGTTAAGGGGGATAACTGGTCCGTTTTGCCAAGTTGAGGGGGTAAATGGTATTTTTGAAAGTTGAGGGTGACATCGAGTTTTCTGAGCCAACTTTAGGGGGGTCTTGGTGAATTTGGCCTATTATTTAATATACGAAACTATACAATACAAAAAATAGGAAACTCATGAAAAAGCATATAACATTTCGTAAACAAAACATATAACATATGAAGTTGTTCGGAGTAAATATTATAAACACCTGACATGTATATATATTAGAAAATTAAATTAAATTACTATTGGCATGATAACTTATAAGTCTTGGTTGATTGCAACTTTGACATTGTTTTGGACAAAGAATCATACTTTATCTTACGTGATTATTTTTAGGATGTGAAACGAATACAAGTTTTCTGGTAATTATTTTGTGAAACTAATACAATAGTTGTTAATGGTAAAAGAAACAATAACTTTCAAAACAAATTATTTGAATGTAATCTATTATATTCTCTATGTTCTAATTATTTATATTTATAAATTATTTTACCACCATAAAACACAAATGTTGTAAAAATAAGTAATAACTATAAACAAGTAAAAAATTGCAACTCTGGAGAAAAGAGAGTTGAAAGCATAGAATCCTAGGATTAACAAATCTTCAAATTATAAAAACATGATAGTGAGCTCGTAAAGGTGCAATTAACCTTCAATTAAACAAACTGGAATACAGTGCTTCATTTTTAGAAAGGTAAGTTCGGTTCGAACTTTATAACTTGAATTTGGTAAAACTTGGTCAAATACGGAGTAATTTTGAAGCTTGCTAAGTAAATACTTTTAGGTATACATAATGACAAATTTTACACAAATTTCTAAATCTTACTTACAATTTTATTATTTATTTGAATAATTTAATATAGTATAAATTATTTTACTCAAATTCAAAATTACAATAAATTAAAATATAAATTTTCAAAATAACTGACATATATCATATGTATAAAAGTATAATATATATATATATATATATCATATATAAAATTATGATAAATAAAACCATAACTCATCGATAGATTAGTTTTTATTCAAAACAGATCATAAATAAAACTTTAGGCTGTTAAACTCGTTCTCGAGAAATTAAACAGTATATGTCCAAGTCTGGCAGCGGGGACGGCCCAACAGATAGTGAACTGAACGGAACAGGTCCACGAGTAGCACTGCCGTTTTATTTGATAAACATTGCCGTTTCATTCAATTGTCTGCCCTTGGAAATCCCCAAATCCAGTATAAAGAACCCAGAAAATCGACTTTGAGAACTTCAAGTTCGAGTCCCTCCTTGTCCCCGGCGCCGGTTACTTATGCAGGTTCAGTCGAGCATATCATCCATCTCTCTGCTCTTGGTCTCGACATTTTGTAGCTCTCCTCCCCTGTCGGTCTGTCAAATTCGTATCATCCCTGTAGAGTACACGGCTTCAAGCCTTCTACAATTCCAACCCTCGTCTAGGCCATAGTTTCCCTATCCTAATCACCGGTACTCAGTAAGATTTAAGGTCTGATAAACTCTAATCCTATATATTAGCTTTTTATTGTTAACTTGCTGCTGCCTAGTGGCCGCTGCTTTGATCTTTAATTGATTTAATTGCTGCTTCAACTCAGTGTTACCCTTGACTTCATATATATCGCTTTGAGTCTTGAGTGTAATGCGTTATTTGTGACAATTGAAGTTCTTTCGTCTACAATTGGTTATCATTCTAGTGATAATTGAACAATTTAAATAACGCATAAGCTTCTGCCTTTGTGCAGTTGAAGAGGGAAATTGACTCTGGTTTCTTGAGTGAGTACTAAGTAAGTATGTCTAAGCGTGAGATATCCAGCACTCTGAAGAATTTGAAGGTAATTAAGTGATACACATTTTAAAACCTTCTTTCTGTTCTCTCTATTCCTTTTCTGTTACTAGCTTTATGTTTTCCAATCCGGATTAACCTTTCTTTATAAAATATTGCTTCGTTTCTCTGCAACTTGCACAATTAATTTTATGAACTATCTATGTACTGATACGGGAATCTTTTTCTTTTTAAATCTTTGTAATCGAAAGTTCATGCAAAGGGCAGCTCAAAGAGAGGAAAAAACTAAGAAACAAGAGGAGGAGAAACCTGATGGAAATTTCTTTTCCCCTGGTACCGTTAGGAAGTGGTAATGTTTGCATGTATTGGTCTTGCTTCTTAAATTCTAATTTGGTTTGAACCTTTGAATTTTAATTCCGAAATTTGTCCCATAAATGCTTCTGCTACGTTCTTGCCCCTCCTAGGATTTAGAATAACTTGCTTCGCCTCTTTTGTTTCTTTAAAAGTTAAAAATCACGTTTGTAAGTTGTTTTGACATTAGTAAAACTAGATATTAGTTTGAGAATGAATATGACTATATGCTTCGTTGATCTATGCTTTCCCCTTCTTTGCATTCTTTGCTGCATGGTTCCTTGCTCAAATGTAAGCTGCTAGATATTGCAGCATACGAAACAATTTTTGTTAGGTATACTAATTCTATTTTTCTCTCTTAATGGCTGTTGTTTTGGATTGATGAATAGGACTCGGTATGTAGAACCTTAGTTTTATTTATCAGACTGTAGACTATTTAGTGTATGCTTTTATGAATAATATATTATGCACGCGTATATTCTTGCAGCATCAGTCTGGTATTGGGGCTTCTTGGTAATGCTGATTAAGGGCCAGTGTCTTATATAGGATTAGCTGTTCTAGTATTATTTTGTGTGACAACTTATGCCGTGTGACTCAATTTTAGTGTGGTGATAATGGAAGGGGATCCTCATCCAGGAGCATCAATAGGACGCATGTCATTTCAAAGTTTCAATCCTTCTGTTGATGTGAGTATGAGGTCCAGTGATGAAAAAAGTTGTATTCAGTAAAAATACTCAACTCTCTATCCTCTCTTTTGTCTCATGCTTTATTCACATTTCAATATTTTTTACAGAAATTAAATGAAGCAGCAGGAAATGTTTGCCAGCCTGAATCAACTAATGCATGTGCAACTAGCTCCACGACTTCAATTGGAAGGACAGCTTCTAGGTTTGCTACTTTAAATCCGATGATTGTTTATCTTGTTTGTATCATGGTAATTCATTTTGATTTTTTTTAAGTGATAAATTTTTTTATATTCAAATTCAAAGTGACACAACTCGAGACTTGCATGATGATGGTATAGAAACTGTTATTTTTTCTTGACTACAGAGTTTCGATAACTTACAGATATGAGGGTCATGACCGGATACAGAAATAGGATAGGTGAAATTTGTATGTTAATCAACTGTGAATTAAGTATGAATCATGCTTGTGCGCATGAATGCTATATTGTGGAATTTATGTTCTGGTTGGTACTATACACTCTACTTATTTAAATGTGGTCTCCCAGAGGAAATGGGCTACCATTAGATGGAGCAGAGTGTTCAAAAACTGTTGGCGATGGAGACCTGAAACGAAAAGAATCTGAAGATAGAAGTAAATCACTACAAAGTGAAGTTGGCCAAGTTTCGTCACCCAATAGCAGTAAAGGAACCTTCAAGCGACCAAAACATGACAAGCGAGACTGGAGTGTGCTCAGACCAAAAAAGTCAAAACAATAGGAACAAAAGAAAATTACAGAAATGCTATGGCAGTCTTTTGGAAATGCTGCTTAATTTACGCATGGATCTTACATTTTTGACAAGTATGGAAATTTGATATTGCAACTGTAGTATACATGTATTATGACTTGCTCTGTTTTTGGTTTTTGGAAATTGATGAGCTTAAACTGCAAACCTGTCAGCATATTGGCAAAGATTCCGTGCCGTGCATCACTTGCATAAGCATTAAGTTAAAGCTTGAAATGTGCTTGGAGTACTAAAGCCAATTCTTCTCTCATTTATCTTTTGTTAAGCATGAAGTTTTGTTTTGCTTTGAAAAATCAAAGCCAAGTCCAAAAAAAGAGGTCACGGGCTCCCCATCGCTGTACCTTTTATTACTGCTGTTTTCCTGATTGTAATACCTTCTTTGGAGCTTAGTTAACATAAAACTATCTTTTACTCAGATTCATTTATTTGGGGTTTTTTTTTGGAGGGGATGGTGAGAGTAAATGTATCTTTAGACATACAATTTTTAAACAAAGACATATTCACATGACTCGTAGGTAACTCAGTAGGTAGAAGATGCTATGATAACTATAAAAAGAACCGACTCCTAAATATCCCATGTGCAGGAAAATAACAAAAAGAAAGAAAACAACAAAAACAAAAGTTAGTGCATAAACTTGAATAAAAAAGTGGAGACTTTCAATGAACTGATCGTTAATGAAACCTTAAAAATATGGCAGTAGCTTTCATTTGGGAAGTGGGAGGGACGGATTATAATTATCTACACAAGACAAGACTAGAAACAAACACTTTTTTTAATGGGAATCTGCTTCACTTGGGAATGCAATTTTCAACTATCTTGAATTGCTAATGAAATATATGCAATCCAAAAAACCTCAGCAAATCGTGTAGCCATATGAACATCCAAAACTCAAAATCAATGTACACATCAATCAATTATTGACTGGTTTCCAAACGGAAAGTGCATAAATAGTTCTTCCTTTCCATCCCTGCAGCATCCACTGGCTATCTTCATCCACCATGAAGTTCTTATTGAAATTCGACTTCACTGTACTTTCAACCTTCTTTACTAGTTTTTGATCCAAAGGAAGCTGCCTGAATCCCGCCCTTTGGTTTCGTGCTTGCCATTGTCTATATGTCTCTGGTCTTTCTATTCTCTCCCACCCTTCACAGGCTAACACATTTATAGCATACCTTCCAAATGTTTCTTTCTCGAACATCGCTCTTTCAGGTTCTTCACGTGGGACTGTGGTATCAAGCAGGTCGAATATCGCTGAGAAGTGAAACAAAGCATCTCGAAATCGAGTGAGGAAGAACGGTGCATTGTAGGTACCATTCACTACTCCATGGATGAATATATCTGGACTAATTCTCCTTATCAGATTAAGAACACCGTCTCTCACACTTTTCACCAACATTGTATCGTCTGGGAGATTTTTCAACCGATATAAACAGTTCACTATAGTCAATTCGCCACTGTCTGTCTTCAGATCTTCATATTGGATAGTGTCCCATTTCTGTGCTATAAAATTGTATTCAAATGGGACATTGAACCTCTCACAATACTTTCTTATACGTCGGCCTGTTTCTTCAACTCTCTCTGTAGGGCGAAATCCAGGCTGAGGAAATTCAATTCCTGTAATACGCAGCTTAGGAGGACCACCGGCTCTTGTTGAGATCTGTTCTAAAAGGCAAAACCACTGAAAGCCATAGAGAATCCCAAAGTCAATTATGTGAAGCCTGTTGACTTTCTCTGCTAGTTTGAGGATTGTTTCATTAGCATAAAGAAACGACATTGTCATAAAAGGACACGCTGTGACGTACATGTGGTAACCTTTTAACATGTCAGCAGCTGATGTTGTACTCCTGACCGCCGGAGTATATCCCGGAGTTCCTGTTCCGGCCATCCTTGCATCTAGGCCATTGGCAAAGCAATGAGCCAGCCTTTGATTTCCATCCCCATAAGGGGAAGCATATTGCCTTATTTGCATTAGTAGCTCTTTTGCAGTATTTTGATCATCATTAGCCACAGCTTGTGCACATTGAGGTAAAAGAGTCCATAAGTCCACCACTTCCTTATTGCCGCTTCTATTACCTTGTTTCCTCCTGTTCGTTCTACGGTTCGATTTAGACCCTTTTGTTTGTGCCTTGTTCTTTGATTTTTCAAGAACGGGGGAAACAGTAGAAGAAGAAGAATCGTTCTTTCCTGACTGATTGAGTAATATATCAAACATTTCTATTTCCTCGTTGTTTTCTACCGAAACTGCACAATGCTTGCTAATTCTTCCTTCAAAAGGGGGCTGATGCTGCTTTCTTTGTCTCGAACCGTTTGATGGGCTGTAACAGTCCTGCTCCTGAGATGTTGATGGAAATAATGGAACTAAACAAGTATTGTTATAAGTCAACGAGTTAGGATATAAATCTGGAACCTGAATGGTGTCTGAGTTGCATTGAAGATCAAGGTCAAAAATCCAAGTGGAGTCGGCCAAATGAATGGGATCTGATGGAGGAGGATACGTCTGACCAAGAACATCATAGAAGGATTTCTCGGCCGCTTCCAGAGCAAAACAGTCATGAAACTTGAAACTGTTACTCTCTAATTCTTCTTCCTCCATAAGTAAGTCATTTATGTACTTTAGAACAGGATTCCGAAAATCACAGTTCTCAGAAGAATCCACTTCAGACCATGAACCTGAAGATGATGTTGCGCAATTATTAGCTGATCCATTTGCTGGATCATGATTCAGCCCAGACCCATTTACGAGATTCTGATTTGGATCAAACCGCAGATTTATATAATCAAATCGGAATCTTTCCATGGAATCTGGACCGTTTCGCCTTTCAATTGCTGAGGATCTGAGAAAGATTTAAGAAGAAGAAAGATGAATAAGCAGAAACTCAGAAACCTTTGACTAAGTGGTGGCTTGTAGAGCCCAGAGCAGTTTATTTTGTTGTTGTTTAAGGATAAGTGGTACCTTTTTGTGGGAAATATCAGCCTATAAAAGTAAACTAAGAAAGAATCTAGATCCAATATCAGCATATGGGAGATTCAAGTTGGCTATAGGATATACTTTCCTTTTATAATGTCTAATTTTATTTATTAAATAAGTGCATTTTCTTGTCCTAATTCTGGTTCAAAGTGGACTTCGTCATCGCCATTTAATTTCTCTTTTTTTTAATGCATAAATTATGCTAGTGTACCATGTTCTTTTACAAGGTGTACCCACTGAGAATCATATATTTAATAAGCTCAAACTTTTCCACTCTCTAAAGATTGGTTTTGTTTTTGTGTAATCAATTTGTTTTCATTAAATACCAAAACTGGATTCAAATTAGACAAATGAACACCAGAGTCAAAACTTAATAGATATATAAATCACAGATTGAATAATAATTAAGACCTACAAAAAGATAGAAATTAGGCTAATCATAGACTGGTTTCCAAACAGAAAGAGCATAGAACACTCTTCCTTTCCATCCTTGAAGCATCCACTGCCCATTCTCATCAACAACAAAATCTTTATGATACTCTGATCTTACAGTACACCTTACTTTCTTCAGAATCTCTTGATCCAACGGAAGTTGTCTGAATCCAGCTCTCGTATTTCTAACCTGCCATTGCTTGTATGTCTCTGGTCTTTCAATTCTCTCCGTCCCCTCACATGCTATCACGTTCATAATATCTCTCCCGAATATTTGCTTCTCAAACATCATTCGCTGCTCGTCTTCACGAGGAACGGTGACCTCAAACATATCGAACATCGAAGAGTAGTGGAAGAGCGCCTCCTTGAACCGAGTCACAAAAAACGGAGCGTTGTACGCACCGTTAACTACTCCATGGATAAAAGCTTGTGGTCTAATGCTCCTTATCAGTTTAAGTACAGCGTCTCTTGCACTTTCAGCGACAACTGTGTCGTCAGGGACATTTCTTAACCGGTACAAACAATTGACTACAGTGGTTTCGTTTCTGTCAATGTTGAGATCCTCGTATTTGATGGTTTCCCATTTCTGTGCTATGACATTGTACTCAAATGGGACATGAAACCTCTCACAGTATCTCTGCAATCGAAGGCCTGTTTCTTCTACTCTCTCTGCTGGGCGAAAACCGGGTTGAGGAAGCTCAATTGCGGTAATGCGCAGTTTAGGAGGTCCACCTGGTCTTTCTGAAAGGCGCTGGATGAGGCATGGCCATTGAAAACCATACAGAATACCGAAATCTACGATATGGAGCCTGGTAGCCTTCTCGGCCAGTTTGAAAATCGACTGGTTTGCGAAGAAATTCGACATTTTCTTGAACGGGCATGCTTTCACATAGGCTTGATACCCTTTCAAGATATCGGTGACTGGAGTGGTGTTACTTAACATAGGTGAATACGTAGGCGTCTTAGTCCCCACCAGTCGTGTCTCGAGAGCATTGGCAAAGTGGTGCGCTAATCTCTGGTTCCCATCCCCGAAAGGCGAAGAGTGCTGCCTAATCTGCCTAAGCAGCTCAGCTGCGGTTCTTTGATCACTGATTGCCACGGATTGTGCGCACTGAGTTAGTAGTGCTGGAAAATCCACAACTTCTCCTTTCCTGCCTTGTCTCTTTCCCCGAGTCGTTCTAGCTTTACTCTTCCCGTTCCGGGACTTCCCCTGATTAGCACACAAGCCAGGCTCGCTGCGACGACAAAGCAATACCTCGTCGAACATATCGGACTGTTCAGACTCTGCAAGAGAAAGTGCCGAATGCTTGTTGCTTCTCTCTTCTTCCAAATAATCACTTCCCTCCCGTTGATGATTCTTCCTGCCCCGCGAACTATCTGGTGAGTAATCTCCATCTTCTTTGTCAGAAGATGTTGGTGAAATGCTCTTGGAATCCAATAACAAAGAATCACCATCCAGAACAAACCTGCCAGCATCAGATGCTAGAAGGCCACTTTGGGGAATAAAAGAAGTTTGCAATCCATACACGTCAGCATCAACCCGATTCGGATAGTACAGAGCATCAGAAGTAGAGCTGTTGCTGGCATCAACGCTGCTTTGAGGAGAATGGGTGAGAGAAAGTGGATAATCCTGGCCAAGGGCATCGTATAAGGACTTTTCAGCAGCTTGGAGGGCTAAACAGTCCCGTAACATACATGTCTTACCCTCTAAATCCTCTTCCATGAGCATATCACTGATGTACTTAAGAACAGCATTGTTGTTTGGATCATGCCCTAAGTCTGGAGATGGGGTAGTTAAGTTTGTATTTGGAGGTTCTGCATTGCTCATGTCATACCCATTGAGAAGTGAAGGAAACGAAATTGGGCTATGGACAAGGTCGAATTTGAATCTGTTCATGGAATTAGAAAATTCTTGAAAAAGGGTATCCATGTTTATAAATGACAACACAAACCCAATCAACCTTACAACAAGATAAGATACTAATGGCTTAGGTTTCCCACTGATATATCAGATAAAAAGAATAAAAAAAATCAACAAAATAACGAATCTTGAAGAGAAATAATTCTGCAAGTGTAATAAATTATCAAAATCAATGAGCAGAAAGGAATAAAAAAATCGGAAGAACAGATGAACTACCAAGATTGAGAATCTAGAAAGAAAAGAAAGAATCTTTGAATAAGAAAATAGAGGGTGAGTACAAAGAGTAACCGAGGATAAGATGTATGCTGAAATCAAAGGTGAATTTAAGAGGAGAAATTAAGGAAGGGAGGAGGAAGGTGCTGGAAATGGCGAAGAAGAAGAAGCCGCCACCCAATTGTCCGAAAGATGATTGGTTAAATCCATTCGTATATGTTGTGTGAGTTGTATTTATGTTGTTGACCTTTTGACCATACCCACTACCCACTAACTGACTGACATGTCTCCTTTATTAATTATTAATTTATTATTATACAAAAAAAGAACGGACTTGATCTCCAAGTCATTGACCGGAGTGTGAACACGATCCCCTGAATTTTCTTTCCTGATCTGAATGGATGTCCTACTCATTCAATGCAGTCCACATTCATTTGCCAAAACGGATTTTTCTCTTCATTTCTTCTTGTTACGGTCAATTACCTTTTTATTTTATTTGTTTATATGGAATGCAATTTTGTAAAGGAGTAACTGATATTTTTATTATATATACTTGATTGAGATTCAAAAGCATCTGAACTTCTTTGGTGTGACAATATGTGAAAACATAGAAAGTGTTTGGTTCACGCACTAGTAATAAAAAATGAATAAATAACCAAAAATGAAAGAAAGAAATGAGACTCTGTAACGTGTTTGTTGACGTTTGATACAATTTGTAATGGATTCATTTTCGTTTTTTCTGAACATCCAGTTCATTGCATATATTTAATAATTTCTAGAAACGTTATTTAATACTATATCTGGTGCTGAAAGATTGTCGTTTTAATTAAAGTTTCATGTTCCCTTTTGTTTGTCATTCTCACATATCAATGCAACATTCAATATTCTTTTCCTAATTTACCCCTTGTATTAATTAGGAAAGAGATTAAATATACAATGAATTTATAAGTTAATAACTAAGAAGAGAGAAGATTTTATGATAAATTAAAAGACATAAATTAGTAATTTTAATAGAGTAATAAATGCTTTATTGATTTTGATGAAAATCTTGATACAACAATCTTTCAGCATTGGAGAGAGTAGTAACACTCTAAGGGCAAGTTGGGGATTGCTTTCCCACACTGCTTTTCCGAAAAACTCTATTTTCAAACTTTTGCTATAAGCAGCAGAGTTGATTTTGAAAAAAACAAGTCAGACAGTTCCTAATTATATAGTATGAAGGACCAAAGTATGGTATTCTATTAAAAGTTTGTGAGAATAACTCTTTGAGACAGCAACTTGAAAAGCAATACCGAACAGACCCTAAGGTCTTGTTCTTGCCTTTCAGAGTAAAACTTTAGACTCTTAATTTTCTTCAAATTTGAGTATTTGGAAAATTATCAGCTAGACCATATTCATTTTAACTGAATGAACTGTGTCCAAAGTAAATTTATAGCTACGATAAAATGAACTAAACTAATATACCGTTGTATTCTTACAAATCTTAAACAACAATGTTTTTTTTCAATTCCTTTCATAGGTGTTACCGAAATTCACAACATGGTTCTTGATTGTAGGACCCAGTAAGGGTGTTAAATAGGTCAGAGGGGGGGTGAATGACTCTTTTTCAATTTTCTTTTAATCTACAGAAGACTGCTTCAAAAGTTGCTTCTGAGTAAGTATTAGTTACTCAGAGTCCCCCTTTATAATTAATATGTTTCAGATGCGTAAATGATATACAAAATAAAGCTGAGTAAAGAAATACAAACAGTGATTTTTATCCTGGTTCAGCCTCTGCCTAATCCAGTCCTTGGAATCTCCAGTCCAAGATTTAATCCAATATTAACTCTTCTTCTGGTGAAGAATAAACATTTTACAATATTTTAACTGAAGTACCCTTCAACAGTCATTGTGGAGCTATACCAATACAGAAGTTCCTTCCTTCTATATCTAAGGCTCTGAGCTTCGTCTCTATTAAGTACCCTTCTTACTAGAACTTCGCTCCCTTACACTATCTTACCCTCAGCTTAGTGTAAGTTACAACAATTTTAATGAAAGTAATCTTTTTGAACTTCTGAACAATGTTTCAGTCAGTTCAATTTACAAACAGATGGGACTTGAGTGTTTGCTATGAAAAGGTTGTAAGCAGATTGAGATTTGTTTTTGCTTGTATACTTGAATTAGAATTCGGCAACCTTTTCAAATGTAGGAAACTTTCTTTTTATAGAGGGAAAGAAAGTTTCCGTTGATATTAGGACCGTTGAAAGAAATGTTGTCGTTGATTTCTAACTTTGTTCCCGTTAATTTCCCGTTAGAGAGCTCATCAAATTCTGATATGCACTTTGCTGAATTTGGTTGATCTTGTGGGTCCACTTTGTACTTGCAGATATGTTTTAGCGTAGTAGGTAAGATCTGTTCTTGAGTTTGCAGCAATCTTTGTTTTGTAGTAGACGTCAGCCTGAGGCGCGCGGCGGCATTAAATGCTAAATCAGTCGTATTGACTTTTTGGCGCTAATGAATTAGAGTTGAACTTTTGTAGTTCTCAGAGAGACTTTTTCAACCATCTGAGGCTTGAGTGATCGTCTAATATTTATCTAATTCCATGTCTGAAAATTATGGCCTCTGGGACTTTATAGCTCCTCTGACGACTTCATGTTCTCCAGATGAGGCTTCATTCTGAGGCTTTCTTTTGAACTCAGAACTTACAAAACTTATTATCCTTTGAAAACCAACAGTAATAATAGTGGAGGAAGTGGAGGAAGTAAGTGGTTGTGGTGGCAGTGGGGTGGAGGAAATGACAGTGGTGGAGGTAGGGATGGAAATGAGTTAATGGGGCGATGAATGCATTTCTCATTTTCATACCTATTAAGGTTTCGGGGATTAAATATTCTTCATATCCATATTCATTCAAGATTCGGGGATAGTTTTTTCTCCACTTTTTTATCATGGATTCTCCATCAGGTATTAGGGATTCTCTATTTATCACTAAAATAAATAATATGTAAATATTTTCAAAGTTTCATACAATAAAAATTTTGAATCATTACTTAAAAATTGTAAACTTTCAAATTGTTTCAATGTTTAATGTTAAATAAATTTGAAGTCTTAATATATATTTAAATATCTATCACATTACTTAATAAATCCTAAGAAAATAAAAATCAAACTTGAGATGCAATGTTCAACAATCAAAATAAGAACATAGATTAAAACATCAAAGTCAACAACATTTGGTTCAACTGCGCATTGTTCTTCTATTTACATACATAAACCTTTAGGGTTATAAGGTTAGTAAAATTACAAAAAAGGACTTGGTATAAGCCCATATTCACGTGTCATATAATAAAAACTATAAATTTTATAAAATACAGAAAATATTTGGAGATTTCGAGAATAATTCGAGGAATATTTGAGAATTCCCCAATGGAAATCTATCGGTGTCTGGTTCGGGGATTAATCAGATTGAGGAGTTCATTCTCCATCTTTATATCCATTAAGGTTGCGGATACAAAAAAATTTTCGCTCCCTACCGTGAGAAAATCTTATATCGGAGCAAATTTTTATTGAATTTAGAGATTCTCGATCCCATTTTCAACCCTAGGTGGAGGGGTGGATGTAGCGAGAGTGGGTGGAGGAGGTAATGATGGAATGGAGGAAGTGGTGGTAATAATGGTGGCGAGGTGGAAGAGGTGGTAAGAGCAGGGTGGAAGAGGTGACAGTAGTGGTGATGGGATGAAGGAGATGTCAGTGGTGGTGGTAAGAGCGGGGTGGAGGAGGTGGTGGCAGTGGTTATGGGATGAAGGAGAAGTTATTGGTGATGTTGGTGGTGGATGTGGAATATATAAAGTGATGATATTAATAGTGAAGGATGCGAATTAATAAAATAAGGGAAAATGTCTTATAATATTTTTTATGAGAAAACATTTTCTTTAATCTACATTATGTTTTCATTTTAACTTTTATTTTTCATTGAAAACAAATGCTGAAAATTTCGGAAAATATTTTTATGCATTGTATTTTCTTGTAAATAAATGGAAAATAAATCCTAACATTATATTTCACCCTTAAAGACTAAGATTTATTACACATTTCCTAAAATCTTTTTATCTAAAGCTTGATTATCCAACACATACTTTATATTCCTCATTAATTAATAACGTTTGCACCATTTTACACTTCAAGGGAGAGGAAGGAATCAAAAACTTGAAACCACCCGAACTAAATATTTTGATTCATTTTAGACCGAACCAAATATTATAAAATATAAAAACTAATTATTAAACAATTTATTATTTGGTATTTTATTCTGTTGGATTCTGAAGGATAAATAGTTTTGTAAGTTCTGAGTTCAGAAGGAAGCCTTAGAAGGAAGTCGCCTTAGAAGCACATGGATTTATCAGAGGAACTATGAAGTCTCAGAGGTCATCATTATCAGAAGAAGAGTTATATAAATAACAGAGGATCTCTCAATACTCAGATAGTTCAAATGCTCCTCCGAGGATTGCAAAAGGTTAACTAAATCTTTCGGAACCAAAAAGTCAAAATAACTGACTTAGCATTTAATGCCG